>SNQJ01S0000648.1:177504-191474 GCA_010110895.2 Picea sitchensis
TTTCCTAGTTTCATTGGGCCTAAAGTGCTTTTACCTTGCAAAGGCTCTAAGAAAAAGAAAGTTGCATATTGTCCTAAATTATTTTTAGGTGGATAAGTAAGTTTTGAACTTCTCATTTCACACTATTCCAATCCCCCAAAAAAATTTAAAAACCATTTCAACTTCTTCCTTTTATTACAATGTACTTGTTGCACATTTAGGGGAAATNAGAGAGAGAGAGAGATTTGTCATCTCTACCAAGTTTCCTAGTTTCATTGGGCCTAAAGTGCTTTTACCTTGCAAAGGCTCTAAGAAAAAGAAAGTTTCATATTGTCCTAAATTATTTTTAGGTGGATAAGTAAGTTTTGAACTTCTCATTTCACACTATTCCAATCCCCCAAAAAAATTTAAAAACCATTTCAACTTCTTCCTTTTATTACAATGTACTTGTTGCACATTTAGGGGAAATTGCTAGTTTTATTTGTTTGACGTAATCTTGTAGTACCATTGACATACTTTTGCAGTCATTTGTCGGACATTAATAAACTTAAATATTCTTGTCTTTCGTTATGTACATGCACAAATGGATATAAACAAATTAATAGTTACACATTCTTTGGATTAAGCTAGGAGGTCTGGTATTAGAGGTCACTTTGTGAATTTATTGATATAATTTCATTTATTATGCTAATATAATAGTGTAATATATGTGATTATTAAATATGGTTTTCCCTTATTATATACAGGTAAACAACTATATTCATGAGCCAATTGAGGAAGAACAAAAGTATGCCTCGAGGAAGGTTTATGGAAGAATGGTGGAAGGTATGTAACCCATGCTCAATGTAATTAATACCTAATTATATATTTATTTTTAGTTTATAGATATTTGGAATTATTTATTCATTAAATGAAAAAAAAAATATTCCTCTAGAATGATGATGACGAGGGTGACTTGGAGGAATCAAAGGGTATTGGAAATTATTTAGCTTATATGTTTTTTTATTACATTTTTAAATGTTACTGATATTTGTTTTAATCTCATGTTATTTTATTGTGTTTTTACAAAGTGAGGATGAGGAAGACACTAACAATAGTTCAATCAACTTCTAATGTCTAATTAATTTCATTTCCTTATAAGTGCACACATTTTTTCATGCAATGTTGTATACAAAGTTGACATTTTCTTGGTTTGGCAGTGTACCACTTGTTTACAAACATAAAATAAATTACAAAGTTATTTTATGATTTAATGTAAAAACTCATCATGATGTTTATAT
This sequence comes from Picea sitchensis, assembly GCA_010110895.2. Taxonomy (NCBI): domain Eukaryota; kingdom Viridiplantae; phylum Streptophyta; class Pinopsida; order Pinales; family Pinaceae; genus Picea; species Picea sitchensis. The sequence continues at coordinate 178,764 of SNQJ01S0000648.1, forward strand.
AAACATGGTTTTCAGCATGCATGGTGTGAAATTTATTGAATGTTAGTGTGGTAGAATTTCATAATTGCATTTATGGATACATGTCTTTTAACTATTGTCATGGTGTGAAATTGTTTGTATGTTAGTGGGGTAGTGCATTTTGGTGTGAAATTGTTTGTATGTTAGTGGGGTAGTGCATTTTTATGTACATGTTTTTTTTTTCTCATGATTAGTACACTGTGAAATATATTTATACTAGTCATCAATCTCATCAATATTTAAATAATATAAAAGTAATAATTATTAAATTAAAAAAACAATAGTAATAAAGTTAATTAAATAATTTATAATAATCAAATTAATAAAAATAATCAAATAATGAATAATAATTAAATTGATAATACTACTACTAATAATTAAATAATCAATAATAATTAAAATATTTAAAATAATGAAATAAATAATAATACAAGTTTGATGTTAAAATGATGTAATTATGATGCTAAAATGACATAACCGTGACATTAATATGATACTAAATGATTTGAAAATGATAGAATTACAACACTAAATAGAGAATAATGTCACAAAAATGATGTTAAAATGGAACATAAATAAAATAATATGATTCTCGGAAGACACAAACACGATGCAAAAACTTCCATATTGCAATACTAATACATGCTAATTGACTAAATTGCATTGCCACAACGTTGCTAACATGAATCATAATGATGCTAATATGACGCATAACGACTCCAAAGTGATGCAAAAAACGTGATTTTGATGCAAATAAGACATAAACAAGACTCTGCAAAGTAATTTAAAAAAAAATGTTGGTATAACTTAGACGCAGACAACTCCCTGCATCATAATTTTTTGCTACTAAGATGACACCTCAAGGTGTGCACATCAAGACAATGAAAAAAAGGAACTCATTGACACAAACTCGATGCAAATGGCACCATCCTATTATGCATCATGTTTTCCATTATACAAACTTTTTTTTTTCACAAAAAGAATTGCATTGTGATGCAACGCTACAACCTGTATTATAGTAGTGTGTCTCATGCATGCGATTGCATTCATGTCAAGAATGGCCTTGTACCATACAATTAAATGAGTAGGGTCAATTGGTATGGGATTCCTTTCATCCACCAAGGTCTTGAAGTGTCTTGAGGCATCTAGTGAGCCACAAAATCATCATGAATTACACTAAAAGAAAGACTACATAGGTATTAAAGGATTTTCTACACAACTTCCCACTCGATGAACTAAGGGGTCACACGGCTCTTCTTTTGGTCAAATTTATGGGTTGAATTATTCTCTTGAAGCATGATTAATCTATCCTCCATGTTTTTTTGGTGAATTAGGTAGTGTTAGTGTGGATTTGGGATATACCTAGATAAAATCACTTAGGTGTCGCATGTGGATCAAATTGGTGTGATAACAACTAGCTTCAGTCACAAAATGGTGCATCGCGTAAAACTAATGGAAAATGTTCATTATTTTGCAAAAAATAACCACAAACAAATAATATAAATACACCACAAATACACTGTATCACAACATAAAAACAAACTATGTAACATAATTCTCAAAGTTAAAAGCATCTACTCTATGTTTACACTACTTCTCTAATCCTATGAGGAATAACGTTTTCAAGATTCTGTCACCCAAGACCTCTTACAAGAGACTCAAACCCATATCTACTTTGATACCATGTTAGAAAAATATGGGAAAATAAATCTTTAACAACATTTTATATTGTGTATTCATTACATGTAAATCTACATCAAACATGTGTAATTATTTTCTAAAAAAGAGACATGTTGAGAGAGAAACTCTCAATCAACTAAGTCATTCAATCAATTCATCCCTAAACATGAGTATCTTAATTGTTTTAGGAACTAATCTTAAAAATTATTTACACCTAAAGTGGATTTGATAGAGGAAATCTCTCAATCATATCACCATCCACCTAATTAAACTAATATCACAATGACATGCATCTCATGACACCTCATGCACATCTACTTTGCTCCTATAATAATATTAAGTATATTCACCTTTTTAATATTCCATCACTTTGGGCCCACTGGTAAGAGAGTCAAGCCCATATCTACTTTGATACCATGTTATGAAAACTAGGGATATATAATTTCTTTAACGAAACTTTATATTTTGTATTCATTACATGAATATTTGCATCAAATAAATGTAACTACTTTCTAAGTAAAGAGACAAGTTGAGACAATATCTCAATCACTTAATCAAATCATCCCTAAACATAAAGATCTCAACCATTTTTGGAACTAATCCTAAAAATGTTGACACGGAGTGGAGCTGATTGAAAGATTATCTCAATCATATCACCATCCACCTAATTAGATTCATATGTATAGTCACATATATGTCTTGAGGCCTCATGCACACAACCACTCAATTTATGTTTACACACTTCAACCATATGTGAATCCATCACATGACCTCTTACTTTCTCTATTGGGTCAACCACTCATGGTAACCTATAGTAATATGTCAAGGGATACACATGCATATCCATATGTCCATTGTTCTCCTAATTCACTAGGGCGCACTATAATGAGTAGTATCACACATACGTGCATGACATAGACAAGTAGGAACTACATATTTCAACACTCTATCTTGCTAATCATGCTATAAACAAAAAACTATTTATACAAGAGAGTACTAGATCCCAAAAAATATTAATAATCCTTAGCTTCAATATTTAAAATTGTTCTTCTTAATATATTAAAATAAATTAATCATGAACATCATATAGATAATCAATTGATTCACATGGAATGATATCGTCACACACAAAGACAACCATTCTTATTACATTTAGGTATGCAAGGACATGCCATAAACCACTCATCTAAACCATAATAATCTAAAATATTAAAGTTGATTGAATTTTTGCCACTTGGTAGGATTCATGTTGGAATCAATGGTTTAGTGTGGTGACGCAACGTTGTGTATTGCAAAGAGGGTTATATTATATTTAAATGGAGGGAGAGGACCCCTTTAGCCATGTTTGAAGAACAATAAGATGAGAGGATCGAACAATGAGATATATCATATTGGGATCAACCTTTAAAATTTTGTAGAATATTTCTAACTAGATCTGCTTAGAAATAGGCCTAGACCTAATTTAATATGATTGCCTTATGGTTAGATCCTTGTCAATTGTTTATCCAAGTGAAATGTTCATCTCATTGCTAATCCAACTTTATTAAGTAAAGAAACCTTTTGAAATATTCCATTTAAGAAGGTATACATGGGTTTTTCAGTTTATATCCATTATTAACATTATGTATAAATTAGAAATAAAAAAATTTAGACAAAAATATAGAATTATGTAGATATTATTGAGAAACCAAAATATTAAATTATTTTTTTTTAATTAATTTTTTTAATTAATTTTAATCAATTTTTTTTTTTATAAAGAAATAAGAAACTTAATTAATTTTCAAAATCAATAATAATAATAATAATAATATGCTCATTTAAAATTAACCTATTACAAATTGTTAGTTATTTTGGTTGATGATCAAATTTATACATTTATTAAGGCAAGAGCACTAGACACAGAAACCACCTCTTATGATAACATCTCACACAAGGAAACCACCTCTTATGATAACATCTCACACAAGGAAACCACCTCTTATAATAACATCTCACCCATTTCCATTGGGAAGAATATCTCATCTAATTAAAATATAATAACATTAATTCATAGATAAAATAATAACATAGACATGTAGTAATTACAAACTATAGAGTCACTAAACCATATTTAAGAAATCATAAATCATACAATCTAACCTTGTCTAATTAATTCATAGATAAAATAATAGCATAGACATGTAGTAATCACAAACTATAGTGTCACTAAACCGTATTTAAAAAGTCATAAATCATACAATCTAACCTTGTCTAGTAGCGTGTGGTTTCTCGAGCTTAGTCACTGTCCTTTCCCTTGACCCCACTGAAACAATTTATTTCCTTCCACTTTTGAAATGAGCATCTCTCATATTAAGTGTTTTTGGACATTCATTTTTAGAAGTGGATAAATCATTGATTATCACATCAAGTTTAATACTCATATTTCTACATCAAACACTTTGTCCTTCCAACAACTATTAAAAAGAAAATCTCAATCATTCAAGATGTGAGCAAATCTAATTGATTTTTTTTGTCCAATTCAAATATAATAATTTGTACCCAACAAAGTTTAAATTTTTTTAAATATTATATATATATATATATATATATATATATATATATATATATATATATATATATATATTACACCATTCAATATAAAAGACAAGATTATAATATTCAAAGATCTTTAAAATTTTAATTAAAATTCAAAATATATATCCTACCATTCTATATAAAATAAATTATAGTGTTCAATATGATAGATGATAGGTGAGATTATAACGTTCATTCTTGGATGATAGGTGAGATTATAACGTTCATTCTTGTTCTTAGTGAGTATAGATATATTTTTAATTTTTAACTTATTTAAATGGTAAAAAAATATATTTTTAATTTTGTTTTATTTAAATGTTTAAAATTAATTTTTGATGATGATGATAATGATTAGATCCACTAAGATTTAATTGGTCTATCAGGATTTCAAGAGGGTAAGTGATTACTTGTGATTCTTTAGAATTGTGTGTTTATGTCTTTGGAAAATTAAGGAAACTTTCCAAGATCATCATACTTTTGTTGAAGGTTAAGAGGGTTAGGAAGGTTGGTGAGTGTGATCAATATTTTAAAATGAGATCTAATATGAATATAGGCTGGAAAATATAAATGAAATTGATTTTCATCTTCAACCTTCTTAGTGTACAAAGGTGACACACTCTTTTCATCCATGGCGTTTTAGGAATTGACCAACATGAGTTTCACTATAGCTCATGAGAATTTGTTATCTTAGCAATGCTTATTTTTTCCCTTTACACTTGTAGAAACAGACAGATATTTTTGATCTTCTAGATTAGGGTTGATTACATCTTTATAATACCTTAATTTCTTTTTTCCACTAACTCTTTTTTATCACTACATTTTTTCCTGCATAAATTTTGATTTGACATTTTTTTAATAGTATTTGTATTCTGCAAAATGGTTTTCTTCCATGATTCTCAATAGTTTGTAAAGATCAGGCATCTTATACCATCCCTCGAAGTCGATGGTGGTTACTATTGATTTTTGAAGCAATTTTAGGTAGCCTCTTGTCTTCCATGTTGTTTAACTTGTTCTTATACATTAGGTATCTAGTGCTAGCCATGCTCTCAATGGGAGGCTTGTTTCTGAGGAGGGATGGGATAGGGCATATTTCCTTTAATTTTGAGATTATAGGTTATAAAATTCTTTGCATTTCCTATATCTTTCTCCAGGATTCAAGATACCACCACCCAAATTCCACATCCATAAGGGAATAACAGGTGTAACAAAGAGTCTCAAAGAAGAGTTTCTTCTTATCTCAACTCAAATATCAGTTGATTTACAATTGTTTTCAAATAAATAAGCACCCATCCCCAATAATCCTTTCTCAATACTATAATTATAATGAAAAAAAATATCATACAATTCAATATAATAAAACTAAAAGAATATCAGAGTTTTAAATTTTTAGAATTATATAATGAAAGAAAATATCCTACAATTCAATGTAAAATGGGAATTATATTATTCAATGTGGAAAGAAAAGAGATATCCTACAATTCAATATGATAGGTGAATAAATTATAATATTCAATATGATAGGTGACATTATAACGTCCATTCTTTGTCTCATTGAAATTAACTGTAAATATATTTTAATTTTTTTATTTATTTAAATATTAAAAAATCAAGTTTTGAAAAGGAAATTCAATATAAAATAAATTATAATATTCAATATGATAGGTGACATTTTCAACGTCCATTTTTTAATATCCTACAATTCAATATAAAATAAATTATAATATTCAATATTAAGAAAAAAGAAAAAAGAATATCCTACAATTCAATATAAAATAAATTATAATATTCAATATGATAGGTGACATTATAACGTCCATTCTTTGTCTCATTGAAATTAACTGTAAATATATTTTAATTTTTTATTTATTTAAATATTAAAAAAATCAAGTTTTTGAAAATTCAATATAAAATAAATTATAATATTCAATATGATAAGTGACATTATAACGTCCATTTTTTGTTTCATTGAAATTGAACTGTAAATATATTTTAATTTTTTATTTATTTAAATATTAAAAAAATCAAATTTTTGAAAATTTTAAATTTCATTTATGATAGAATATTTTTTCAAGTTTTATAATAAAATAAATTTATATTTTAAAAATATTTGATATTTAAGAGAGGTAGCAATAGAGATGTAGCATCTAAACTTAAGGGAAGTGTCGATAATGAGATGTAGCCTTTAAAGTGTTCATCTAAATGGTGCTCTATTTCTCTAGGGTTTTAAGTTCTAAACTTAAGAGATGTGTTACATCTCATTTAAAGTGTTCATCTAAATGGTGCTCTATTTCCCTAGGGATTTAGGTTCTAAACTTAAGAGATGTGTTGATAACAAGATGTAGCATTTAAAATGTTCATCTAAATGGTGTTCTATTTCCTTAGGGATTTAGGTCCAACTTCACATGATAGGATCAAATTTTCTCGGAACCCTAATTTATCCACCATTTCCATCTTACACGACCTTCTCTACAACTACAAATATCAATAGGAATTGCTTCCTATATAGAGATATTGAATTCGATAAACTCACCATAAAATATGAGAAGAGCTAGTTTGCAATGTTTTGTAAAATTAAGTTTAAAATACCTACATATATCCAAGCCTATACTTCTTACTATAAGTAGATGAATGAAAATGGCATTTGCCATGCCTTAAATATGCCAGATTTCAAAACTACCAAATCCATAGCTATCCAAGATATGAGACACTTTGATCATAGCAATGATATTTGGTTAATTGCATTACTTTTATATAAATTGAATGCATACTTGGAATTCCCTAGGATAAAAATCCTCACTAAAATCAACCCAAAATTATGAATGGGGTGATGTTGTAGTGTAGTTTTAGAGGAAACAAAGGTTAAATTTTGAACAATTTTCCCTTATATAAGACAAGTTAGAAATCCATGCATAACAAAACACTAGTTGTATAACAATATCTTTACTAGTTTTTAAACTTTGGTAACAACATTTTTGCTAGTATGTATCTATCAAGTTCAACACTAACTGACTCCAACAGATTGGTGCAAGTAGCAATGATTGAATGAGTTTGGAGATTTCCTTGACCTCATATTCAAAATTTGATTGAGGAGCATTCTAGAACTCTCTCCTTACCATGGATACAACATTCTTAATGAACTTTTCCTTGGCTACCTTATATACATTTGAACTACCACTCTGGCATCTTCATTCATAGGTTCAACCAAGTTGTTTGATCAAGCATTGATAACTATAAATGCTAATAAGTTGTTTGTCTATCACTCCTTGGCTAGCCAGAAATGCTACAAAATTGATGCTTCAACTCACAAAATTGATGTTTATACCCAAAAATTGCAATTCTATCTGAAATTAAACCATTATCTTCCAACATTTTTCTTCACATGTCCTCTCCCTATCCTTACATGGATGCATAGTCTATGTCACCTAGCCAATCGAGGTAAGGGATAAGAAATTCCAATCCATTTTAAGTTGTGTTTGTTGTGTGTAGTTAAGATGAATGTTGGCCCTTGACCAAGTTTTGGAGAACCTTGGTCATGTTTGACCATTTTGGGGACTTCGACAGGCTGGTTGAAGGTGGAGCGCAAGGCGAAGCGGAGATTGTGGGATCTCGCCCCCTTTTTAGGGATTTTTGGGTTTAGGGTTTATGTAACGGGTATGGGATGTCGACCCATGGGTTTCCCCATGCCTTGGCCCCTTTTGTAATGTATAAATAGAAAGCTAGGCGATGTAAGTAAAATAAGAGATGTGGTGCTAAGTGTTATATTGTGATAAGTGCAAGTGATGTAATTAGTTGGATCTATGTGATTAAGTTAGCTTTGTGCATACTGTGTGTTGAGAACTTGCAGAGCTAAGTGCAAGAGATTGTAAAGAGGCTTTGTGCTGTGACCAAACTCGGGGAAGGAGGATTTGACAAGGTGCACGCAGATATCATGTCCTGTGCGGAGTGGGTTTTGATGCTCTGTGCATGTAAGGATATTGACAAAAGATAATAAAGAAGATGAAGAGTTGATGGATGTAGCCCCACGCTGGGGGTGAACCACGTATATCATGTTTTATGGTTGCTTTGTGTGATTGATGTGATTTATTCTTAGTGTTGCCATCTTTATGTATGTTGAATGCATCTGATATAATAGCTTAGTGCTTAGTGATGTGAACGAATGCTAGATATTATCTATTTATATATGCTAAAGTGTTTGGATGTGTTAGATCTTGTGGAATACTACGTTGTTTTGAAATTAGGGTTTGGACCTATGATGTGACTAAGGGTTAAATATTGATGAATGTTAACTGCTAAGTGCCCTGCTAACTACTGTGATCACAGATATGTATCCCAGCTAGGTTGTAGACACTTGATTCCTGCAACCAGACCTACCTCTACCTCGGGTGAGACTTCATCTGCTCTGCAAGTGTTACCGAAAGGCTGATAGTTAGGGTTTTATTGGTGCATTGTTGAAGCGTTGAACCCTGGGTCTGCCCCTGTGCCAACAAATGGTTATGTTGTTGGGACCTGAAACTGTGATTGTTGGGAACTGAAGAAAAGAAAAAGCTATGTGTGTAGATATATTTCTTTATGGCGCAGTACTCTACTTGAATTTCGAAGCTCTGTGCTAAGAAAAGAAGACCAATCTGAAGAAAAGAGGTAAGATCTTAAAGCTTTGTGCTCTGATAAAGGTAAGATAAGTGAAAAATTTTGTTTCAAAAGAATGGATCTAGGTATGTTTGATAGATTTTGTCCTAGTCTAAAAACTAGGGCACAGCTCGAAGAAAGAAGATTTGATTTGAATAGATCTGATAGAACTAGTGAAATATATGTTATTCCTATGCATAGGAAGAATTTTCAGGTTAACACATGGATGCAGGATCCTAGAAAGAAATTTTTACAGGTTCAGTAATGTGATCCCAGTGCACAATATAGGAAAGGTTGGAGATCATTTAAAAGAAAGAGAGGATTGACTCTTTGTTATAATTGTAGAAGACCGAGACATATTGCTAAGGAATTCCCTAGTCAAGTTCCTATGTGCCTTTGTTGTAAGGCTACTGGACATTAAGTTTTGGATCTCCCTAGAGTGATTTCCAAAGTTGAAAAGATGAACATGAGACAAGAAGACCATGAGGAAGGTCAAGAGACTAAGAATATGCTCAAGAACCAGAAATAATCATAGACTGTATTACTGCAGATGAAAGAAAACCTCAATGATCACGGAGACATCAACTTATCAGAGGTCTTAAAAGAGGAGTGCATAGAAACAAGAATATGATACTTTGACATAGACTGTGTATTGGATGCAGAAACACAAGTGAATATCATGATAGAAAGAACTTGGGAAATTTTGGGAAAACCTGTTATGGTTCTTTCATTGGGAGGAATAGGATTGTTTAAAGGGAACATGATAACCCTATGTGGAAGACTTACCCAGATACCTATGAGTGCTCATGGCACTTCGACAGAAGAAGAATTTGAGGTCGTTAAGTTTGTTGAGAGAAACGCCCCATTTGTTATTTTTCTAGGAAAAACTTGGGTTGAGAAAGATCAGATACAAAGGAAACAAGAAGAGGAAGCTATAGAATAGAAAAAACAAGAACTAAGAGATTTCATGGCTAGGAGAATGGCGCACTTAATATAATAACAGGAGGACAAGTCGAAGCAACTAAGGTCCAGAGACTGGGTTGTCGAAGTTGAAACAACACAGGAATACTTGAAACACTTGTCCATACAGGAGAGTAGAGAACCTACCCCAGAAAGAGAAGAAGTATTATCCTCGAACCCTATGAAAGACCCTCTATAGTGCGAAGTTACTATGCCAAGAGGAGATAAGAAAGCCAGGAAGCTCAGCAAGAAGAAAGAAAAGTTAGAGAAATTACAGGAAGTTCTAGGGAGGACTTCGCAGAAGGAAGGTTTGCAGAACTGGAACTTCGTCGGGATATCAGAACAACGTAGATTGGCACTTCACCATGACGAATAAATATGACCATTGGAGGCGCCCCGACCGTTAGAATGATGCTCCATAATTGATCGAAACACAGTTATTAACGAAACATTCTCCATTGGACCATTGGGACCGTGCCATAAAGATGGAATTGCATTGATTGAGGTGTTCCTTCCCATTGGAGGAATATGTTATGACGTTGTCTATTTATCCCATCGAGCATTGCATCGAGAACACTTTTGCCAATTGTGATTATTCGAGCCCACATAAAGATGACTATTATCACGCAGTGCGTATTGCAACCTCACCATTTGTCCTACTACCTTGATTGTTTGTTCACCGACCTAAGATATATGATCTCGTGCGTGTATGTCGGGTGACCTTAGTGCAGTAGAAAAATCCTTCGAAGAAATCCTAATAGACCTCAAGGCTGAGAAGGTGATGTCTACAGGAATATAAGCTTCATCGATGAGAGGATTGCAAGCTTCCCCATCGAATGCATGTCGATCTAGGCCATCCCGAACTGCAACAGAGAAACAAACCAAGAATTGTGATGAATTGGCTAATGCGAAGCTCATCCCATCTATCATGCCCGACTACATCCCTCCTTTGGCTGGCGCGGTGAGTCATCACAGTGTCTCGAGGGACTTTGACTACACCTTGATCACTGTGTACCTCTCGAAGGGTATACATGCAGTTGGACTGCAGTTGGGACAGATTATGACGTTGAAGATCAGTGACTTCCACTTGGGAAATCGCAAGAACCATGGAATGATCACACCACATAAGTATTTGACCAAGACAAAGGGGACAAATTTGAAGATCATCCCCCAGCCGTGGACCATGGAAATCACGAGGCCCACCATTATGAACGTAATGAAGATACCCCACTTTGGAAGGCATTAGGAGGTTAACGTGTGAGTTAAACTCTTATTGTCTTGCTTCCATGGCGGTTATTTGTGGCTGGATAGATGCATCACCATCGATCCAACGTTGATCCATCAGATCACCAGATTAAGCATGCAAGGACCAGACCCACAAGACTTTTATCCAGGGAAGGCTGCAGACCATGCCCTAGCACAGAGAATCAAAGACACCTATGTCGATGTGGAGAAGAGGAAGTGAGGCTACAAGGTAGCCTCCATACATAATGGTGTAGTGCGTCTAGCCTTCCAATTGATCCCTGGTAAGCTAGTAAGGAAGAACAGATCCACGTAGGTCACAGGATTCGTTGTTGACCTCGTGGGAAAATGCATTGAAGGACTACAAATGAATTGGGTGAGCTACCTCGTCAACCAGTTAGAGAAAGACTGTCACGAAGCTTAGGATCAGGGCTATGAGTTCCATTTCAGTTGGTTGTTGATCCTCATCACCTTCATTGCTTGGGAGATGCTGGAAGGTGCGACCTTCCCTGAAATTGAGCCATCTGAATCCTTAGCTACGAAGTTCACTACGCTCTAGTATTTGAGAGACATGGCTAAGCAATGGCAGTCAAACGCGGTGTTCCACACCTATTACCTACAGTTGAAGAGGGCTATTGAGTCTTTCCATCGTATGACGTCAAACACCCTGCACAGGTTCAGGCCATTTGTGAAGTTCCATGCAGATAGGCTTTTTATTTATATCACTGCACATGAAGACGAACATAAAGAAGAGCTTCAATCCTACTATAAGCTCACTGAGGAGGACATGGAAGAAATAACTAAGGAATGGCCTACAGATTTCCTTATACCATTCGACCAGGCATAATTGTCCGACCTTGACCTCATCGGTTGTCGTGTGGTCACTCGCGAAGAATATGATGCACCCAACAGTAGCAGGAGGAAAAAGAAGGAAGAGGTACAGAATTTGAACAGCGCATCAGAAGAGACTGCTTCAGATTCACCTGGAGGGGAAGGAGGTGATGAAGTAGATAAAGAGGAGGACAAAGGGGAAGAATATAAGAAAAAGTAGGGTGAAGTAACACCGCCTAGGGACCCCCTTGATGAAGCTGAGACATCCAAGAAAAGAAAGGTTTCCCCCACAAAACCTACATCGCGGAAGAAGTTAAAATCCAATAAACCGCCATTTCAGACTATGTTAATGGTGGATGACATTGACCTTATCATTGTTGTTGTGTCAGAAACCTCAGAGGATATCTTACAGCACAACAAAGCAAAACAGGAAACCATGTATGACAAGATTGTAGCAGAGTTGAAAGGGGTACAACAAGCCCTCTATTCTAGCCGCGCAGTTTCTACTACGCCTCCGCCATCAGAAGGAACAGAGTTGGGAGATGAACCTACCCAGCTACGCAGGATAGCAGATGCGATGGAATCTCACCTTCATCGTGTCCAGGAGGAAAAAGAACAAGCCACAAAGGCATTGAACCAAGCAAAAGAGGAAGCCATAGAGCAATGTTGGGTTGCACAACAAGAAAAAGATGACCTCTAGCTGAAGTTTGTAGAGGATAGAGCGCAGATCCAGAAGGGGAAAGAACAGTTGCTCGCAGAGAAGATTGGAGTTAAAGAAGT
>SNQJ01S0000648.1:194712-216529 GCA_010110895.2 Picea sitchensis
AATTTTTTAATTTATTTAAATATTATAAAAAAATATATTTTAATTTTTGTTTTATTTAAAGGTTTAAAAATTAAGTTTTTGATATTAGTGTATAAATAAAATATAATTATTTGCACTAACCAGTGTTAAATCTTTAAATTATATAATAAAAGAAAAAAATATATATATCCTACAATTCAATATAAAATAAATTATAATATTCAATATGATAGGTGAATAAATTATAATATTCAATATGATAGGTGACATTATAACGTTCATTCTTGATTTCATTGAAATTGAACTTTGAAATTGAACTTGATTTCATTGAAATTCAACTGTAAATATATTTTAATTTTTTATTTATTTAAATTAAAAAAATTAAGTATTTGAAAATTTTAAATTTTATTTATGATAGAATATTTTTTCAAGTTTTATAATAAAATGAATTTATATTTTAAAAACATTTTATATTTAAGAGATGTAGCATTTAAATTTAAGGGAAGTGTTGATAATGAGATGTAGCATTTAAAGTGTTCATCTAAATGGTGCCCTATTTTTTTTTAGGGCTTTAGGTTCTAAACTTAAGGGATGTGTTGATAACAAGATGTAGCATTTAAAATGTTCATCCAAATGGTGCTCTATTTCTCTAGGGATTTAAGTCCAACTTCACATGATAGGATCAAATTTTGTTGGAACCCTAATTTATCCACCATTTCCATCTTGCATGGCCTTCTCTACAACTACAAATATCAATTGGAATTGCTTCCTAGATAGAGATATTGAATATGATAAACTCACCATAAAATATGAGAAGAGCTAGTTTGCAATGTTTTGTAAATTTAAGTCTTAAATACTTACATATATCCAAGCCTATACTTCTTACTATAAGGAGATGAATGAAAATGACATTTTCCATGCCTTAAATATGCCAAATTTCAAAACTACCAAATCCATAGCTACCCAATATATGAGACACTGTGATCATAGCAATGATATTTGGTTAATTGCATTACTTTTATATAAATTGAATGCATACTTGGAATTCCCTAGGATAAAAATCTTCATTAAAATCAACCCAAAATTATGAATGGGGTGATGGCATAGTGTAGTTTTAGAGGAAACAAAGGTTAAAGTTTGAACAAGTTTCCCTTATATAAGACAAGTCTGAGCAAAACACTAGGTGTCCTCTCCCTACCTGATAAATAAATTCTATCTGACATTAAACCATTTCCTTCCAATAGTTTTCTTCACATGTCCTCTCCCTATCCTTACATGGATGCACGGTCTATGTCGCCTAGCCAACTGAGGTAAGGGATAAGCAATTCGAATTCATTTAAAGTTGTGTCCATTGGGTGTAGTTAAGATGAAACACTAACACAACTTGAAATACATTGAAATGTACACAATTTCTACATTGTTCTTATCCCTTGCAAAGCATCTCACTCATAATCAGTATCTCAATGTAAACCCTCTACGCTATGAATTTCTCATACCAAAATGCAATTTGCATAAAATAGGATAATAAAAAGAGTAGTTTGATGCTCGTTGGTGACCAGGTTAGGGATTTAGAGGGTTAGTCTATGCATATGTCTTTGAGTTATAGGGTTAGTTTCTATGTCTCTCTGTGTATAATTTCAATGTTCATGACAAATTATGCATATATTTTATTCCATGGTTTTTATGTACTTAACTTAGTAATGCGTTGTTGTAATAGATCAACGAGTCATATAGCTTTGGATGGAGATTTTGTAGATGATGACACTAGACATAGGGAAAGAGAGGAAGAAGAGAGAATAAAAAGGTAAACAAAATGAAACCAATGAAGCAATAGCAATAACAAGACCCCTATGAGTTGTAATTACATACTTTATGATTGTTATATAATATTGAAAAATGTGTACTTATTTTATGAAGAGTTGTATTTATAATTCTAGTTGCTACTTATTGTACTTTGTTTTATGTTGCATAAAAGCTTGATAAAAAAAACTTTTAGCATTTATAAAGAGTATTACAAAAAATATATATGACACCCAGATATGGATTACTCTTGTTTGATCCAGTGAGGACAAATTTGTAGGGTATTAGTCATAGTAGATTTGAGCATGTTAGCCATGGTACAATTTATCCCACATTTTTTAGAGAAACTTAGAGTGTAATTGAATCTAATATACTACATTTTTCATGCACTTATTTAGTCTATGATGTGAATATTAATGTTTGAGAACAAATCATAGAGATGATAATGACCAAAGGCGAAGATTTGTTTCATTAGAAGAAGATAGATAAAATGCATTCTATTAGGATGATATACAATGTTTTGATAAAGGAGAGATTTTAAAATTTATCAGTGGTACAATTGTCCATAATGAAAATTTTGACATAGTCATGAGGGAGTGATTGAAAGAATATCCCAAAAAGTGGGTAGACATAAGTAGTGTTAGTAAGCATAGAGCATTACAACATCTGCATAGAACGTTACCAAATCTACAATTTAGTGATAAATGGGCCCTTCATAGATTATTCAAAACTATCAGGAGGAGGAGATACCATATCAGATGACATATGTTCGAATTAGTCTTATGTGTACTCACTCATGTTTTTTTCCCTTCACCTTTTATATTTCATTATGTATCATCATTGAATTTTATAAGTGACTTCATTTTCTATGGTTTAAAAAAAAAAATAGTAAGAACATCACAATTCTCATTCAACAAGGAAAATAATATAAAAAAAAAAACAACAGATATTGACAAATTTGTATTTGAAAAAATCTTGAACAATTTCAAAGAAGGCCAAAGAATTGTTGAAGAGAATAAAGCATGAGGAGTGGACCCTAAGACACCACAACAAATCACAAAGGTAATAAATAATATATACTTGTAGTTATTGATTTTGATATGTTTTTAACTTGTTACAACATAAAGGCATTTCCATGTTTATGCCATATGTCTTGATTTGAATTGTGCACCAATTGCAGCCATATATATCTATTAGATGACTATTGGTGCACTTTTGGTCGTTGATACCATCACTTCAAATGGACATTTAATACTTTCCTCTCCAATTTTCTATGGATTTGTTTTGTCCTCCCACTTTTCCCCTTGTTACTTCTATGTGGAGATCATCCTAACCTTTATTTACTTGGCTCTCATTCCATAGGCCAATCTCTTATTCCACATGCAAAGAATTCACACAAGTAGGGCATGCACTATATTCCTTAGATATTGTGTCATTGATCAACCATTTTAGTTTCAACATCTATCCACATTATCAAAGATTAGGAAGCGTCTAGATGAATTCTTAGACATGAGGAGGAACCATGTCCAATCCTCATGTAGTCTTGTGTAACCAAGATAGTAGGATATTTTCTTGGGTGAAAAGAGGTGCCTTTGGAGATGATGAGTGTGAAATATTTTTCCTTTCAATGGATTTGATTATGGGTCCATTCTTGGCCAATGTTGTAAACCTTTTGTTGTTGAGTGTGTAAATATTCCTATGGGAGTCGCAGGGCCTATTATTCTTGATAGTACTAAGTAGATGGTACCCATGTCCACCTTTGAGGGTTGCTTGGTTGAAAGATTCATATGTTTGGAGGTTCTCTCAACATCGTTATTAGAGATGGGATGATGGTGGTTCCAGTGGTTAGATTTTCCACATCCAATAGTGGTGCATATCTCAAGTAATTACATTGAATATTTCGATGTTGAGATCCATTTGAGAACAAACCTAAGAAAGGTAGGATAAATGAAGATAATCACGTAGGATTTTGTTTTGATTTTCCGTTATCTTGTGAGAAGAAATATTTTTTTCTCTTATCAAGAGTAGGGAAAACCAAAGAATTTGGAAAAAAATATTTGGACCTTGTGGGGCTCAATTATTAATTGTTATTCCATCAGTCTCCATATATATATCCATTGTTTCTTGTTCTTTCCAATTGTTTTTTTTATAGGTTTCTTAATGATGTTTTTATCCCATTAGTTTAAGTGAAAATCATAAATAGATAGATGGATTCTCTCTTTCTTTCTTGACTTTTTTTTACTCCCTGCCCTCATCAAACCCAATAAAAGAGGAAACTAAACAAGTATTGTCCCTCACTTGGGCTTCTTCTATTATATGGGTTTATGCTTGTACTTAGATTCATCATTTCTAATTTGAGTAAATTGGATTTGGAAGGATAGGAGGATGAGCAAAGTGGGTGGGTGTTGATCCTTAAGACCGTAAAGTATAAACAGAAACAAAATGAGGGTGAATTTTATGATTGAATATCAAAGGAGACAGTAACTCCTTAAAAATACGTTCAATGGATTGTAACAAAAGTTTGAAACTAAAAAAATATTTAAGTTTTAAGGTTTATTTGGTGCATTTTCACTAAATTTGCAATAAAAAGTGAAAATTTCCAAAATAACAAATCTTATTAAAAGATATTATGAACCAGTTATATTTTTTCCATGTTTAAGAAAATTTAGCC
This sequence comes from Picea sitchensis, assembly GCA_010110895.2. NCBI lineage: Eukaryota > Viridiplantae > Streptophyta > Pinopsida > Pinales > Pinaceae > Picea > Picea sitchensis. The sequence continues at coordinate 199,163 of SNQJ01S0000648.1, forward strand.
CCACTTTTCTTTGTGTTTTGTTTGAGTATTAGTTGAAATCATGGGGAATTACTTGTGCTTTGAGATCAAGGGTTGGGTTGTGTTATGGTGTTGCACACCAAATGTAGATGGTGGATGATCATGTTTTGTTTTGATACCCACCTTTTATTTAATAAGTTGGATACGCTTCCATAGAATATTTCAAAGAATTCTATTAGCTTCAATCACGTTTGTTGAAACAACTCATTTCATTGTCTAGTTGGTTGATTTAAAACAACATTTTATGCATTTATAATTTTTATATCTGAATGAAATGATTCAAGGTTTTAATCATATGTGTAAATCGTTGTTTCATTCCCACAAGGTTAGGCGCACTAATTCTATGATTCCCACTTTACATTGGGTACCATTCTCAAAATTAGGGAAGTCCCATTAGTTGTCACTCCTTTCAAGAAAATAATTAATTTCCTAACTTATCAAATGGTTCTTTTTAAACCAAAGAAATTAATGAGGTTGCACATTCTTGATTTCATAAGTTTGTATGGCTTCCAATGCCCTACTCTAATTATGTGTTTGGAAAACCATACTAAGGTGAAAATTAGTGGTGTTTGGCTTGAGAAACAACACAATCTTCCCTTGCATTGCTATATAGTAAATACAAGAACAACAACTTGTTGCAACCTCATTCGCCTAGCTACATTGTGTTCTTCGCCTCTTATAGAAGATGCAATATCTTAAACTTATGTTGCTCACCAAATAACAAAAAAGTGGAAATTATGAGAACCCAATGCCATTATTTGTGTTCTACCACACTACTATATAATACCTGCTATAGGTGCACCCTCCTACATTGATTTTTGTAAGGCCAAACTCATGATATACAAATCTTTCTTTAATATCCAATAGACTTAAGCCATTGATGTTCGAGGTCATAATATCTTGTTTGATAAAAGGGCATATGCTTAAGGTCTTGGACATGAGTTGAAGAGGTTTCTCATTGCTATGCTTACTCATGGTCATGCATTAAACCTTTACCATTTTCTCTTTTTCTATATTGAACATTGTTTACTTTATTTCCTTGTCCAAGCTAAGTTTTATCCATCGATACCCCTACATATAATAGCATGGATAATTCAAATGGAATTTTCTTTACAAATCAAATTGATTTTCCTTGATGTTATCTATCTCATGATGATTATGCATTATATATATCTAGATAAATCTTGATTTGTCATCTCTACCAATTTCCCTATATTTTCATATATGTTGGAGCAGTGATTTTGGGTAAGTTTTAGGAATCATGCATAAGTGAATCAGACGACATTTTGGAAAAGGATCAACATGTGCAGAAAGAAGTTAACACATCTTAAGGATTTAGCGTGCAATAAACATAAGTTAGTTAGGAATATTTGGGACATTTTTTCCACTTTGTAACCATGTTGTTACAGGCTTAGACCTAATAGAATACTATAAATGTGTAATGTGTTTTGGGTAGAAAGTAGTTTTGAGTGATGGATAGCGAAGACTAAACACTTGGAGAATAGAGATTTGAGGAGAGTTCTGAGTGAGTTGAATATCAGTCGAGAGGTATGTGTGCACAGCAGCGTAGAACGACTAGGGAAGGTTTGGGTTGTAACTGAATATATATGTATGAGCATAGTGTGCATGAATGTAATGGAGATTATGAATGAATGAATAAGAAGCCAGTTGTTGTGGACGTAGCCTAATTTGGGGTGAACCGCATTAAAACCTTGTGTATTGATGTGTTTCTTATGTGTGTCATGTTTCTGATGGATGTGATGGATGGTTAGTATAGATCTGTTTATTGTTTGTGGATATTATGCAATGATGGTGAATGCTTAGTATTCTGAATATATATGTTGTTATGATACTGTGCACTTAAGTGAGTGATGAATGAATCAATATAAGTGGAGGAATGTTAGCATAGGGTATATGGAATGATAATTAAAGGTTAAGTAAATAGTAAGGTATGAATGCCTCATATTCCCCCATGACTACGGAAACCTGGTTCCTGTAGTCCTCATAGGTACTTCAGGTGAGACTTCACTTGCTTGAGGGTGATGTCGAAAGGGCCAGTATCTTGGGATTTGTTGGTCAATTAATGTTTAACCCAGGGCCTTCCCATTGCACGCCAACAAATGGTTCTATTGTCAGGATCAAAATGGTGGAATACTAAGGAGATCGAGTTTGTTGTAGATCATAATCATAATCCAAGGATTAGCGCAAAAGAATGTTTTTACATATTTGCATGAAATTTTCTTTACTGAATTTTTGAATGTATTAGCAGAGTGGATCTATAGATTTATTGAACAAACTGGAAGATATCGAACTATGGTTCCGAGGAATTGGAGTCTTGAATTGATTTGACAAGTTAATGAAATAAGAAATAAGACATCACACGCATTTAACTACTGGTTGGACAGTGTGTTGGGAGGTTACGTTACTGAATTTCCTATAGATTGCACTAAGTCATACAATGTTGCAAAGAGGGAATTCTTTAAAGGATCATGAAGAATATACTTGAAGTCAATATATATATGGATTAAGATGTTGTTGTGTGGAAAAAGCATGATGAAAATGGAATCTGATTGCTAAGCACCTTCGTGCACATAAGGGAAATGGGGGTTGACCAGGGAATGGTTTGAGTGAAGAAAGGGATGAAAAGAAGGGATGAGGAACAAACGGGATAAGGATGTCGAGTGAAGAAGAGTGTGTGAAGAACAAATAGATTGGAATATTGTGCAACGGTAAGAGAGTTAGAATGAATAAGAAGAGGATTGTGGCCGAGAGAGAAGGATAACACAGTGAGATTGAGGAAAGAGAAACTAGTGCAATATTCTAGATCGAAGGGAGTATTTTCATAGAATAAAATATACATCAAATCAATCTAGTAGAAAAGGATCTCACCTGGATCAGACTCTACGTCAAACCCACGACCTTGTGTACGTCGCTAAGAACTAAGGTAAGATCAAAAGATTTGTCAATTGTAGTTAGTATTGGAAGTAGTACGTTGAGTCAGAATCAATTAGTGGTATCAGGAAAGAATATCATGCAGAATACGATGGCAGGGGTAGATCCCACCTTAAGGATGCTTCTCTTCCAAGGGGTCAATTCAAAATATCGAAAATAACATATGTTCATTTGTGACATGATATGGACTGTGAAGAACGTACAGGAAAATGGCATGAATATTACACAATTGGAAACAACCTTTAGAGATCGTGCACTATTATGGTATATGAAATATCATAATACCACACCTGTAGGTCAAACAAGAACATTGGCAGAGGTAAGACAAGATTTGCTGAAAGAATTCCATAAACTTAAGTCTCATTCGCAGTGCATTACAGAATTGAATGAGATAAAGCATATAGTAAATGAATCGGTATGGGAATATGACCAAAGGTTTAAGATATTGAAAGACCGATTAACATTCCATATTCTAGATGAACATCACAGAGAATGGTTTATTGCAGCTTTATTTCCACATATGCGTTGCTTGTTGACACAACAAAATATTGTGACACAGTCGAAAGCTTCGGAAATTGCGATGAAATTGGAAGTGTCCCCTGTAGGAGAGAATAACGCGGGGATGGATCAAGTCAAGTCACATCTCATTGCACTAACTATTCAGTTACGGGGAATTACAAAAGGAAAAGAAAAGCGCAGGGGAGTTTGATGTATCACCTGTAAAACAAAAGGCCATCATAAAGATGAGTGTCCATCATTCCAGTAATACTTGAATACAGGAGCCCCAAATCCTTTAGGGTTATGGTGTGAAATTTGTAAGATGGTGGGTCACCACCCTCATAATTTTCCGTTAATGAAAAAATACCAAAGCTCTGGGAGGATTTTTTTTTGTAATTTATGTAAGTCGGTTGGACTCGACGAGAAGGATTGTCACGCGTTGGACCTGATGAGAGAGCGCTCTTCATATGCATACAAAATACAAGAAGAAAATTTTGCAGCAGAGAGAGGAGATCGTGCAGATAATAGTTAAGATAATTGAAGAGGTAACATGACGGGAAAAAGCATTTATGAGGAAAGATCATGTCAAAACAGCGGAGAAACACAATAAATAGAAAGTACCTCAGAGATCATAACAGAATGACATATCTAGGCCCAAATATGTCGAAAGATTTAGATTTAATCCAGGGTTAAGACACGTATTGAATGCAAAGAACTAGTGGGTTAAATGACAAGTTTAGGTGCAAAGATAAGTTAATCGTTGTCGATGGGTTATAAAAGAAAGAAAAGGGTTTACGAGGAAAGGTTATGGTCAATTACAGTTTAAATAGAAAGTCGAGCAAGAAGGATTTACAGAGCCAAGATAGTGTTGTAGAGTTGTAGGTGTTAGTCGTAGGGAGACTATTGCAGAGAGAGATGGCACCACCCAAGACAACAACGACATCAACATAAACACCAAGGAAACAATGAATTCAACCAAAAACAATACCTATAGTTGAATAAACCCCGAGAGCATCCTCATCAGCAACGGGATTTCCAAGAGATTACATCCCACCAAGGAAGGATACAACGAAGCTAGTCAAGTTGTCGAAATATGCTAAGTATTTGCTTTTGGAGCTAGAAATCCCACCTAGAGTGATCGTGGAGGAAGATATGTTAGGATTGATACTAAATTTAAAGTATGCAGACCATGATATTACAGACAAGAAAAAATTCCCAGAGCTAGCACCAAGCAAGTATTTGAAGAGATACATCAGTGCAGAAACACAAATCATCGTGATAGAGACACAGACATGGGAAACAGGGTTGGAGAAAGATGGAACCATGAATTTATTCGACATAGCACATTTCAGAAGGAGCGCGGAGATAAACACATGCGTAAAGATGTTGTTGAGTTGCGTACACGAAGGTTACTTGTGGCTCGATAGGTCGGTCTCCCTTGACACATATTTGATTGTGCGAATTATTGGACTACAATTGCAAGGGGGGGATCCCTCACTATTATTTTCAGGCAAGAAGAATGAGAAGGATTTATCAGAGAGCATGAGAGAGAAGTTTCATATGCACATAGGAGTGCGCAGTTTGGATGTAGCAAGCATATGTGACCCTACAGTGAGTTTTGCAACACAAGTATTGGCATGTAAGTCGTTAAGGAAGTGTCAGAAGGAAAAAGTACCAGTGAAAGTAATATCGATAGCTGAGAAGTGCGTCGAGGGAATGCAAATGAGTTGGGCGAAATTTTTTCTCAACCAGTTCTTGATCGACTATGAAGAGGAACAAGATAAAGGCATTGAATTTCACTACGCATGGTTACTAATTTTAATTGCATTAGCAGCATGGAGGGAGCTAGATGATGTGCAATTTTGGGGAGAAAAATATAAGGCATGCTTGGTCACACGATATCATAACTTGTGGAATACTACACATAAGGAGCGATAGTTAGACAATAATATTGATTTTTATATTTACAAGGAGACCATTACGCAGTGTATTCAAGATACGTCGCAAATAAAACCATACATAGTAAAAGCATATAAGTCAATTGCGTGGTTAAAGGAAGATTGCCACCATATCTACATTCAAGCAAATAAATATCTAAGTGAAGAATGGATGGCCACAAAGTACAGGATACCAGAGGAAGATATGGGATTGATCATGGAAGACCAGGACACATATTAGAAAATCCCATCGACAGAGACTAATCAATCAGAGAAGCAACAACCAGAGATTGAAGAAATACCAAGAGGAGAAGAAGAAGAAGGGTCAGGAAACAACAAAGGGAATATTGTACAACACCCAGGGGATAAGAGAAAAGATATCGACCAAGGAAAATCAATGCCATAGAGAAAGAAGAGGAAGGTTGTGAAGGAATCGAATATACAATCACTTACGGAGGACGATATGGAAAAGATTGGTGACTGAGTTAAAAAAATTACATATGACATGTTTTAGCGCACGACACAATAGAAAGAGGATATGAACAGAAATATGTAGGAGAAGATGGATAAGTTGCACCAAATATTAGAAGCAACAAGGATAACTCCAACATGACATGTAGAATATGCACAGACAACAAGCACAAAACAAACCACAGAAGTGAGGCCGAAAGTCTCTCAGTCATTAAAAGTAGTAGGAGAGTGAAGGATGGTAAAAATATCATTGGGGGTGATAGTATTCACATCAACCGAGATGCAGGAGCAGTCACAAACCTTAAGTTACCTTGAATTAGATTTTTCAAAGTTGCCAATAGATATTTTATAAGGATTACAAGTCAACGTTACACAAGAACTCAAACTCTGCGCAAAAAAGACCTCCAATGAGTTGGTTAAGGTCATGAAAGAGAGCATAGATTTACATCTAGACTACAACAGAGTAGCCATGGAAAGGGACGAGGCTATGCAAAAGGAAGAGAGGATGCCGCAAGAATTCGAACAAGTGTACAAGGAACTTCCAGAAGTACCAATGGAGGTGGATACTCCAATAGAAGAGAAGGTGTCAAATATCGACGAATTTATTCAAGGCTTCCACTTGAATATGATAGAATTGGAAGCACATGAAATACCATGTACTCCCCCTAAGGAGAGAGAGAAAAAGGAGAAGATGGTGAACACGAATGTTGAGAATATCAAGAGTTTAGAAGTAGAGTGTGCCAAACTTTGTGAATAAAGCACAGAAGTCTGGACTGGGTTGACAGAAGATGTAGAGTTACAAGCAATTGGGCAGAAGATTCAAGCTACGTAGGAGAAAGAACATAATTTTAAGGAGACAATGATAAGATTGCCATCAAAAGAGAATATGACATCAATGGTAGACAACAACAAGCTATACTTTGAAATGAACCAGATGAGAGTAGAGCAACATGCTCTTGTGCAAAAGATGGATTTATTACAGGAAGAGGCATACAAGGTAGATTGAGAGCTCACAGTTGCACAGGGAGTGGTGAAACAAGCCGCACGAGAGACTACCGAGAAGCTACAGGGCCCGATAGCGTTGCAGGTAGAAGAAGAGTTATAAAAGAAAGAAGAATATGTGAAGGGGACAGTCGCCATTGTTAAGAAAACATTTCAGAACTTCTTGGTGACCAAGCTCGCGACAAAGGGAGAGCAGCAGGCATAAGTGGCTTGGGAGGATCCATCGATTAATGTTGGGGGCCTATTGGAGAAAGCATTTTTGGGTAAGTTTTGGGTTTCACGCAGAAGCAGATCATGTGACATTTTGGCAAAGGAGCAGTGTGCGTGAAAAGCAGTTAGCGCATCTTAAGGATTTAGCATGCAATAAACGGGAGTTAGTTAGGAATCTTTGGGACATTTTGTCCACTTTGTAACCATTTTGTAATGGGATTAGCCCTAATATAATACTATAAATATGTAATTATTTTTGGGTAGAAAGTAGTTTTAAGTGATGGATAGTGAAGAGTGAACACTTGGAGAATAGAGCTTTAAGTAGAGTTATGAGTGAGTTGAATATCAGTTGAGAGGTATGTGTGCACTACAACATAGAACGACTAGGGAAGGTTTGGGTTGTAACTGAATATCTATGTATGAGTGCAGTGCACATGAATGTAATGGAGATTATGAATGAATGAATAAGAATCCAGCCATTGTGGATGTAGCCCAGTTTGGAGTGAACCACGTTAAAACCTTGTGTCTTGATGTATGTCATGTTTTTGAGGAATGTGATGGATGGTTAGTATATATATGTTTATTGTTTGTGGCTACTATATAATGATCGTGAATGTTTAGTATTATGAATATATATGATGTTATGATCCCATGCACTTAAGTTAGTGATGAATGAATCAATGTTAAGTGGAGTAATGTTGTGCATAGGGTATATCACATGATAATTAAAATTTAAGTAAACAATAAGGTATGGATGCCTCGTATTCCCCCATGACTACGAAAACCTGGTTCCCACAGCCCCCATAGGTACTTCAGGTGAGACTTCACCTGCTTGTGGGTGATGTCGAAAGGGCCAGTATCTTGGGATTTGTTGGTCAATTAATGTTTAACCCTCGGTATGCCCACTATGTGCCAACACTATCTTCATTGGGCCTAAATTTCTTTTGCCTTGCAAAGTCTCTATGGAAAAAAAACAATTTTTGGATTACCCTAGAAAAATTTCAGGTGGATTAGTAAGTTTTTGACTTCTCATTTCACATTGTTCCAACCCCCCCCACCAAAAAAAAAAAAAATTGACTTCCTCCCTTTATTACAACATACTTATTGCACCTTTTGACTTATTCCCATCATCATGTTTATATATAGATGGTTTCTTTCTTACATGGTGTGAAATTGATTGAATGTTAGAGTGGTAGAATTTCATAATTGCATTTATAGACACATATTTTTTTATTATAGTCATGTTGTGAAATTGATTGTATGTTAGTTGGATAATGTGTTGTTAACACATGTTTTTTACTAACATTATGCTTGTTGATGCAGGAGCATCTCAAGCGAGCTAGCGTGGAGATAAAAGACAGTTGGACAAGCGCCTAGCGCAAATTTTGAAAATGTCTTAAAACATTAATGAAGTCATCAAGTGGAGGCACACTTGTAAATGTAAACGGACCTTGAGCGATCCGCTCTCATCCTCAGTAGGTAGAAGGTATTTATGATAGTTAATGCAAGTAGATAGAAATTAATGCGTAGATTAGACAGTTTAGAATGAGAGAGGGAAACGGGATATAGACACCCTCATTGTGTAATTGTAACATAGAGGAAGAACATTACCAAGAGAAGAGCATACAGAGCTAGAGTGGAGAAACTGTGTTTGAAAAACACCCATGTAAAGAGATTTGAGTTAATAGAAGAAGTCTTAATTCAGATTCATGGCATTGTATTTGTTTCTTGTATGTGTATGTTGAACGGTATGTTCATGGTTAAACTCTTTCTGTCATGCAATTGCTTTTATGCTATGTATGAATGATTTCTTATTGAATGTTTGAAATCTGAGAGGAAAGGGTAAAGGAATGAGTTTCAATTGTTTCTCTATCTGAGCAAGAGTTCCTACAAGGAGTGTAGTTGAATTGTCCACAAGGAGTGTGTTGACAAAGGGTTCAGAGGTTGGTCTCTGAAAGCTCAGAAGGAATAGTTTTTGTTCTCATTTCTTCAAAAGTGCAAGTTGAGCACAAAAGTCGTGCAAGGTGTGCGTAGGCTGAGTAGGGATTCGGGTTTTGTAACCTGAGCGAAGTATTGAGAGACTGCTACTGCAGGGAGTGCGCAGAGTTGAAGGGAGTTCAACACTTGAAGGTGTTTGAAGGTTTGCTGCAAGGAGTGCGAGCAGGAGTTTTCTAAAAGACTCGAAGTCGTGGAAAAGTTCAGAAGGATTTGAACCTTCGAAGGGGTCGAAGGAATCAAAAGAATTTTGTGCATCGGAACAGTGAGAAGGCGTCACAAGTTTGTGTCACAGGTAGTTGAGTACCGTGGGAAACCCACTTTGGTAAAAAGTTGCAGAATTCCTTGAGATGGAAAGAACGGACGGTCAGAATTCTCTATGGGAAATTCGTGAAGTTCCATGAGCCGTTAGATCTCATGAAGGATCAGGGAAGTTACGATGAGTGCTTCAAAGGGTTCAAGCTCATGAGAGGCAGAACCATAGCTTCTAGACAACCAGGTTCGTTGGATTCAACCGTGAATTCCTATTTCGGGGTTTCGGGAGTTGAACTCTCGAAGTCTTCGCATCAGGACTCGCGAAATCGTGAAGTGCGAAGTCCCGAAGGACCGAAAGGATTTTGTGGGCCATAGAATTCGGCAGAGCGGATAGGTGGCGCACTATCAGCACAGAAGTCAATTTCGTTGACCATTTCGGGGTTTCGGGGGCTGAAGTCCTTAAATCTTCGCATTAGGATTCGCGAAAGCACAAAGTCTGAAATCCCGATGGAATGAAGAGTTGTTGAAAAGTCAACCTTGCGAGCGCATCGGAGTCTCGGAAATTCGGGTTTCGGGGTTCTAAGAAACAAGACGCTTGACCATCGAATTCGCGAAATCGCGAAGTCCGATCTCCCGAAGTATAAAAGGGGGAAATTTCTCGAAGTTATTTGTGGGTGCAGATTTCCCGAAAGGGAAATAGGAGAGCCATTGTTGAGAGCTCTTCGGGCCAGTGGAAGAAGAGCGATCATGAGTACGTGGACCTTCGACCTATGGGTTGGGAGGGTTGCGTCAATTGTGGTATCAGAGCACATAAAGGTTTCTTTTCTTTCTGTAGCAAGGAAAAGGAGAATTCACCATGCCGCCAAGAAGAAGGGACAGGCAAACACCCGATCCACCAGAGGACAGGGAAATGTCGAGAAGAAGGGGTAGGCAGATGCTTGATCTAGCCATGGAGAGAGAGATGTGTGATCTACGCACTAGACTCAAAGACATGGAGACAGCACAGAGGCGTATAGTCAGTGTTGGGGATCTTAGTGATTTTGAAAGTGAAATTGAGGCTGAACATGAAAGGGAGGAAGTTGCAGCCAAAGATGCAGCAAACGAACGCTTGATTAGAGTTATTGCAAGAATGGGTGCAAGAGCGAAAATGGACATTCCAGTTTATGAGGGAAACTTGGTGCAAAGGAGCTTCTAGACTGGATTAGAGGTCTGGACACATATTTTGAGTACGAAGATGTCGAAGAGGACAAGAAGGTCAAACATGTTGTCACGAGATTAAAGGGACATGCAGCATTGTGGTGGGATGAGCTACAATCTGACAAACGCTGCAAAGGCAAGAAGAAGATCAAGAGTTGGGACAGAATGATCGCAAAGATGAAGGCGAAATTCATCCCCAGGGATTATCAAATTACTCTGTTTCAAAGGATGCAAAACTTGAGACAGAAGTTGATGACAGTGAAAGAATACACTAAAGAGTTCTACAGGTTGAACATCAGGGCAGGTCATCGAGAAAGCGATGATGAAAAGGTTGCTAGATACATGAATGGCCTGAGATACGACATTCAAGATGAGATGAGCATGATAACCATCCGAACGGTGGAAGATGCTTATCAGATGGCTCTAAAAGTTGAAGAGAAGCTGAGTCGAAAGCAGGGTCAAAGAGGTCGAGGCAGAAATCAGCCTAGAGGCAAATCAATTGCCCAGGATAAAAACCAGAAACCCAAGGAGGACTAGAAAAAACCTCAGAATCGAACTGAGAGGGGTGGAACCTCACAGCAAGGGCAATATGCTGAACAGAGAGGGCAGCATACCTAACAGAGAGGAGATTATGTTGATAATAATATTTTTCCTCGTACTAGAGGTAGAGGAAGAGGAATAATTGGAGTAATAACATGCGTCACATGTGGAAAGAATGGGCACAAATCTTATTAGTGTCCAGATAAAAAGAAAGAAGGAGGAGAGACTCACATTGCCGAAGCACAAAGGCGAGATATTGAGGCAGAGGATGCTGAAGGCGGAAGATCGTTGATGATGCGAAAATCTCTTTTGACACCAGAGAAAGAGGTGGAGAGTTCATTCCAAAGAAACTGACTTTTCCGGACTGCTTGCAAAACCAAGGACAGGGTATGCAAGGTCATTGTGAACAGTGGTAGCATAGATAATCTCATTTCAATGGAGATTGTAGAAAAGCTAGAGCTGGAGACGATTGATCATCCAAGCCCATACAGAGTTTCATGGTTACAAAAAGGACATCAGGTAACTGTCACTAAACAGTGTTTAGTTGAATTTAAGATAGGAGGATATAATGATAAGATACTCTGTGATGTTATTCCCATGGATGTTTGTCATCTATTTCTAGGTAGACCGTGGAAATATGACAGGAATGTGATTCATGATGGGAGAATGAACACATACACCCTAGAGAAGAATGGGAGGACTCACAGGTTGCTTCCAATCAAGGATAAGGAGGTGAAACCTGAAGTAAGCAACATTGTACTTCTCATGAGTGGGAAGGAACTTCTTACAGAGGTTAAGAAGAAGGAGGATCCACAATTCATTGTGGTCAGGAAGCCTAGAATTGTTTTGACCAGCACAAGAGTGGATGATTTACCATAAGAAATCCAGAAGCTGCTGGAAGAGTTCGTTGATATAGTAGTGGACGAACTACCTCGTTCGTTGCCATCGATCAGAAGTGTGATTCATCATATTGATCTCATACCAGGAGCTAGTTTTCCAAACAAAGCCGCGTACAGATTGATGCCGCAAGAGAATGAAGAGGTCAAAAGACAAGTCTAGGATTTGTTGGACAAAGGTTTGGTCAGGGAAAGCTTGAGTCCATGTGTTGTTCCGACAGTACTCAGTCCGAAGAAAGACGGAGGCTGGAGGATGTGTATTGACTCCAGGGCGATCAACAAGATAACCATCAGGTACAGATTTCCATTGCTAAGGATGGACGATCTGATGGATTGCTTGAGTGGAGCATAGTATTTTTCGAAGATTGATTTGAAAATCGGTTATCACCAAATCTGCATGAGAGAAGGTGATGAATGGAAGACAGCCTTCAAAACCAACAAAGGGTTGTATGAATGGCTTGTTATTCCATTTGGTTTAACGAACGTGCCAAGTACTTTCATGAGATTGATGAATGAAGTCCTGAAGGATTTCATTGGAAAAATTGTTATCGTATATCTGGATGACATACTGATTTTCAGTAAAATAGAAGCTGAACATCTAAAACATTTGGCTACAATGATGAAGAGGTTACAACAGGAGAAGTTGTTGATAAACATGAAGAAGTCCTCATTCATGAAGACAGAGCTCATTTATTTGGGGTTTGTTATTTCTGCAGATAAGCTGAGGATGGATCCAGGTAAGGTGGAGGTACTCAAAAATTGGCCATCACCGAAGAGTATATTTGAGGTGAGAAGTTTTCACGGATTAGCTAGTTTCTACCGAAAATTCATCAAAAATTTTAGTGGAATTAGTGCACCGATGATGGACACAGTGAAGAAGAGACACAAATCTTTTCACTGGACAGAAGAAGCTGAGAAGAGTTTTAATMTGTTAAAGAGGAAGATCACGGAACAACCAATTCTGGTSTTGCCTGATTTCCAAAAGACATTTCAAGTGAAATGCGATGCAAGTGGATTTGCAATAGGGGCAGTCTTGAGTCAAGAAGACAAGCTGATAGCATACTTCAGTGAGAAGTTGAACGAAGCCAAAGTGAAATACTCCACTTATGATAAGGAGTTTTATGTTATTATTCAGGCATTGAAGAAATGGAGACATTACTTGATTCACAAGGAGTTTGTCTTATACAGTGACAATCATGCTTTGCAATTTGTGACTCAACAGGAAAAGTTGAATCAAAGACACGTTAAATGGGTTGAATATATGCAAAGTTTCACTTTTGTGATTAAACATATTTCTGGTACTGCTAACAAAGTTGTTGATGCTTTGAGCAGAAAGTGTTTTCTATTGCAGGAGTTCAAAGTCAAAACATTGGGTTTTGATGACGTTAGGGACATGTACAAAGATGATCCAGATTTTAAAGGGGCGTACGAAGCAATTGAGAATCCAATTCTCGGAGATAGAAGCCAATGGACATAATACATGATCCAGGAAGGATTATTGTTTAAAGGTAATCAACTTTGTATTCCAAAATGCTCCATGAGGGAGAATTTACTGAAGGAGAAACACAATGGAAGATTGGCTGGGAATTTCGGTCATGAAAAGACGTTCGCAAAGTTGAATGAGTCATATTTTTGGCTAGGAATGCGAGCAGACGTCAAAAGATTCGTGGACAGATGCAGAATTTGCCAGCATTCGAAGGGAAGGAGACAGAATGCAGGGTTTTATCAACCATTGTCCATACCTGAGAAGCCGTGGGATGAAGTCAACATGGATTTCATATTGGGGTTGCCAAGAACACAAAGAGGGTTCGACTCAATGTTTGTGGTGGTGGATAGATTTTCCAAAATGGCCCACTTCATTCCATGTCAGAAGACCAATGACACAACTCACATTGCGAATCTGTTTTTCAAAGAAGTCGTTCCACTTCACGGCTTACCAAGGAGCATAGTTTCGGACCGAGACGCTAAGTTTGTAGGACACTTTTGGAGGACCTTATGGAAGAATCTGAGAACTAACTTGTCATTTAGTTCGGCTTATCATCCTCAGACGAATGGATAGACAGAAGTGGTGAACAGAAGTTTGGGAGACTTACTGAGAAGCTTGGTGACAGAACACCACAGCCAGTGGGACAACGTATTACCACAGGCGGAATTTGCTTATAACGACTCAGTTAATAGAAGCATGGTGTAGAGTCCATTTCATATTGTCTATGGCATGCAGCCGAGAGGAATTTCTGAACTGAGAGATTCAGAACATACTGCGACTAGGAGCGCTAGTGCAGAAGATTTCGCAGAGGCGATGAAGGAACTTCACAGCCAGGTGAAGGAGCGATTGCAGAGTTCGAGCCAGGAATATAAGCGCAGAGCAGATCAACACAGCATACATCTTCAACTTGAAGTTGGCGATTTGATCCTCGCACATTTGAGAAAGGAAAGGTTCCCAAGAGGAACATATAATAAACTGAAGATGAAGAAAATCGGACCATGCAAAGTCTTAAAGAAATTTGGGGCAAATGCTTACGATATTGAATTACCCGATGGGATCGGAATTTCTCCGATATTCAATATCTCAGATTTGTACCCATATAAAGTTGAGGAAACATGGACAGGAAATGAACATCCAGAGGTCCAGTGGACAAAACAAATGCCAATTATAGAAAAGCCGCAGATGGAGCGCATACTAGACAAAAGGGTCAGCAAGAAGACCAGGCGAAAGCAATACTTTGAATATTTGGTCAAGTGGAAGGGCCATCCAGTTGAAGATGCCAGCTGGGAGAATGAAGCAGAGATCCAGAGGCATGGACACACCGTATGCGAGCTCATGGACAGGAGCCCATGAAAATTTTCAAGCAAGGGAGTATGATGCAGGAACATCTCAAGCAAGCCAGTGCGGAGATAAAATACAGCTGGACAAGCGCCCAACACAAATTTTGAAAATGTCTTGAAACATTAATGAAGTCATCAAGTGGAGGCACACTTGTAAATGTAAACGGACCTTGAGCGATCCGCTCTTGTCCTTAGTAGGTAGAAGGTATTTATGATAGTTAATGCAAGTAGATAGAAATTAATGCGTAGATTAGACAGTTTAGAATGAGAGAGGGAAATGGGATATAGACACCCTCATTGTGTAATTGTAACATAGAGGAAGAACATTACCAAGAGAAGAGCATACAGAGCTAGAGTGGAGAAACTGTGTTTGAAAAACACCCATGTACAGAGATTTGAATTAATAGAAGAAGTCCTAATTCAGATTCATGGCGTTGTATTTGTTTCTTGTATGTGTATGCTGAATGGTATGTTCATGGTTAAACTCTTTATGTCATGCAATTTATTTTATGCTATGTATGAATGATTTCTTGTTGAATGTTTGAAATCTGAGAGGAAAGGGTAAAGGAATGAGTTTCAATTGTTTCTCTATCTGAGCAAGAGTTCCTACAAGGAGTGCAGTTGAATTTTCTGCAAGGAGTGCGTTGACAAAGGGTTCAGAGGTTGGTCTCTGAAATCTCAGAAGGAATATCTTTTGTTCTCATTTCTTCAAAAGTGCAAGTTGAGCACAGAAGTCGTGCAAGGTGTGCGCAGGCTGAGTAGGGATTCAGGTTTTGTAACCTAAGAAAAGTATTAAGAGACTGCTACTGCAGGGAGTGCGCAAAGTCGAAGGGAGTTCAACACTTGAAGGTGTTTGAAGGTTTTCCGCAAGGAGTGCGAGCAGGAGTTTTCTGAAAGACTTGAAGTTGTGGAAAAGTTCAGAAGGATTTGAACCTTCGAAGGGGTCGAAGGAAGCACAGGAAGTTTGTGCATCGGAACAGTGAGAAGGCGTCGCAAGTTTGTGTCGCAGGTAGTTGAGTACCATGGGAAACCCACTTTGGTAAAAAGTTGCAGAAGTCCTTGAGACGGAAAGAACGGACTGTCGAAAATCTCTGTGGGAAATTTGCAAAGTCCCGTGAGCCGTCAGATCTCACAAAGGAGCAGGGAAGTTATGGCGAGTGCTTCAAAGGGTTCAAGCTCAGGAGAGGCAGAACCGTAGATTCTAGCCAACCAGGTCTGTTGGATTCAACCATGAATTCCTATTTCGGGGTTTCGGGAGTTGAAGTCCCGAAGTCTTCGCATCAGGACTCGCGAAATCGCGAAGTGAGAAGTCTCGAAGGGCCGAAAGGATTGTGTGGGCCATAGGAGCTAGCAGAGCGGACAAGTGGCACACTATCAGCACGGAAGACAATTTCGTTGACCATTTCGGGGTTTTGGGGGGTGAAGTCCCGAAATCTTCGCATCAGGATTCGCGAAAGCGCGAAGTCCGAAATCCCAATGGAATGAAGAGTTGTTGAAAATTCAACCTTGCGAGCGCATCGGAGTCTCAGAAAATCAGGTTTTGGGGTTCTAATAAATAAGACGCTTGACCATCGGATTCGCGAAATCGCGAAGTCCGATCTCCCGAAGTATAAAAGGGGGAAATTTCTCGAAGTTATTTGTGGGTGCAGATTTCCCGAAAGGGAAATAGGAGAGCCATTGTTGAGATCTCTTCGGGCCAGTGGAAGAAGAGCGATCATGAGTACATGGACCTTCGACCTACGGGTTGGGAGGGCTGCATCACTTGTAAGACACAAACATGATGCAAAGACTTTCATATTACGACACTATTACATGATAATTGACTAAAATCCATTGCCACAATGATGCTAACACGACTCATAATGACACCGATATGATGGATAAGGATTCCAAAATGATGCAAAAAAACACAAATTTGATGCAAATAATACATAAACATGACTCCACAAAGTTTTTTTTTTCAAAAATATTGACACAACTTAAACACACACCACTCCCTACATCAAAAAAAATTGTTGTTATGACGACACCTTAAGGATTGCATGTTAAAACAATGCAAAAAAGGATCTCCATGACAAAAACTCAATGCAAATGGCATCATCCCTACATGTATCATGTTTTTTATTGTACAAAATTGTATTTTTCACAAAAAATGTGCACTGTGATGTGACACTACAATGTATATTATAATAGTGTGTCTCACATATGTGATTGCATTCATGTCAAGAATGGCCTTGTACCTTGCAATTCAATGAGGAGAGTCAATTGGTATGGGATTCCTTTCATCCACAAAGGTCATGAAGTGACTTGGGCATTCAGTGATCCATAAAACTATCATGAATTTCACTACTACAAAGACTATACATGTATTAAGGATTCCCTACACAAGTGCTCACCCAATGAACTAAGGGGTCACACACTTCTCCTTTTAGTAAAATTTATGGGTTGAATTCTTCTCTTGAAGCATGATTATCTATCCTCCATGGATTTGGTGAATTAGGTAGGGTTAGTGTGAATTTGGGATATATCTATCTAAAATCACTTAGGTGTCGCATGTGGATAAAATTGGT
>SNQJ01S0000648.1:217447-228838 GCA_010110895.2 Picea sitchensis
CCCACCTCTTGACACCTAATGCACACAAGCACTGAACTTATGTGTACACACCTCAACCATACATGAGATCATCACATGACCTCTTACTTTCTCTATCAATTCAATCACTCATGGAAATCTGAAGTAATAGGTCATGGTCATGGCATACACATGTATAATTGTCCATATGTCCATTGGTCTCCTAACTCACGAGGACACACTGTAATGAGTAGCATCACACATAAGTGCATAACATAGACAAGTAAGAACTACGTATTTCAATGCTCAGTCTTTTTCATCATTCTATAACCAAGATACATTTTATACAAGAGAGTATTGGGTCTAATTTGTTTTTAATATTCCTTAATTTTGATGTTTAGAACTGTTCTTCTTAATTTACTATACATAAATTAATCATGAACAATGAATATATAAACATGTGATTCACAAGCAATGATATTGTCACGCACAAAACCAACCATTCTCATTGCATTTATGTATGTAAGGACATGCAATAAACTATTCATCTAGACCATATTAATCTAAACATTATGGGTCGAAACCATTCATTAAATCACATTAAAAAATACAATAAAATATTAAAAATAATTGGATGTTTACCACTTGGAAAGATTCCACTTGACCCAATGGTTTAGTGTGGATTAGTAAGTTTTTGACTTCTCATTTCACATTGTTCCAACCCCCCCCCAAA
The DNA here is from genome assembly GCA_010110895.2 of Picea sitchensis. Lineage (NCBI taxonomy): Eukaryota > Viridiplantae > Streptophyta > Pinopsida > Pinales > Pinaceae > Picea > Picea sitchensis. Next base: position 218,139 of record SNQJ01S0000648.1, read on the forward strand.
AAAAAACTTTTTGACTTCTTCCCTTTATTACAACATACTTATTGCACCTTTTGACTTCTTCCCATCATCATGTTTATATATAGATGGTTTCTTGCTTACATGGTGTGAAATTGATTGAATGTTAGAGTGGTATAATTTCATAATTGCATTTATAGACACATGTTTTTTATTGTAGTCATTTTGTGAAATTGATTGTATGTTAGTGGGGTAATGTGTTTATATATACATAGTTTTTCTCTCACGATTGTACGTTGTGAAATAGACTTATACTAGTCATCAACCTGATCAATATCTAAATATTATAAAATCAATAATTACAAAAAAATTAAGTAAATTACTAATAATTAAATTGATAACAATAATTAAATAATAAATAATAATCAAAATAAAAATAATAAAATAGTGAGTAATAATTGAATTGATAATACTAATAATAATAACTAAATAATCAATAATAATTAAAATAATAAAATAATTAACAATACAATTTTGATGCTAAAATGATGTAATTATGACGCTAAAATAACATAATTGACACTAATACAATGCTAAATGATTTTAAAACAACAAAATTACAACACAAAATAGATAAAATGTCACAAAAATGATGTTAAATTTGCACATAAATGAACTAACATTATGCTTGTAAGACACAAACATGATGCAAAGACTTTCGTATTACGACACTATTACATGATAATTGACTAAACTCCATTGCCACAATGATGCTAACACGACTCATAATGACACCAATATGATGGATAAGAATTCCAAAGTGATGCAAAAAAACACAAATTTGATTCAAATAATACATAAACATGACTCCACAAAGTATTGTTTTTCAAAAATATTGACACAACTTAGACACATACCACTCCCTACATCAAAAAATCTTGTTGTTATGACGACACCTTAAGGAGTGCATGTTAAAACAATGCAAAAAAGGATCTCCATGACACAAACTCAATGCAAATGGCATCATCCCTACATGTATCATGTTTTTTATTGTACAAAATTGTATTTTTCACAAAAAATGTGCATTGTGATGTGACAGTACAATGCATATTATAATAGTGTGTCTCACATATGTGATTGCATTCATGTCAAGAATGGCCTTGTACCTTGCAATTCAATGAGGAGAGTCAATTGGTATGGTATTCCTTTCATCCACAAAGCTCATGAAGTGACTTGGGCATTCAGTGATCCATAAAACTATCATGAATTTCACTACTACAAAGACTATACATGTATTAAGGATTCCCTACACAAGTGCTCACCCAATGAACTAAGGGGTCGCACACTTCTCCTTTTAATAAAATTTATGGGTTTAATTCTTCTTTTGAAGCATGATTATCTATCCTCCATGGATTTGGTGAATTAGGTAGGGTTAGTGTGAATTTGGGATATATCTATCTAAAATCACTTAGGTGTCGCATGTGGATAAAATTGGTGTGATAACAATAAACTTCACTCACCAAATGGTGCATCACATCAAACTAATGGAAAATGCTCATTATTTTGCAACAAATAACCACAAAAAATCATATAAACACAATACCACAAATACACTATATCACAACATAAAAACACACTATGTAACATAACTCTCAAAGTAAAAGCATATACTCTATGTTTACACTACTTCTCTAATCCTATGAGGATTAAACTTTCCTATATTTCATAACTCTCGGCCATCTTACAAGAGAGTCAAGCCCATGTCTACTTTGATACCATGTTGAAAAATATGGAAGAGAATTTMTTTAACACAAGTTTATATTGTGTAGTCATTACATGTATATCTACATCAAACACATGTGTAAYTATTTTCTAAACAAAGAGACATATTGAGAGAGAATATCTCAATCAACTAAATCATTCAATCAAMTCATCCCTAAACATGAGGATCTTAACCATTTTAGGAACTGATCTTAAAAAATACCCACACCTAAAGTGGAGTTGATAGAGGAAATCTCTCAATCATATCACCATCCACCAAATTGGACTAATGACAACTGCATGCACCTCATGACACCTCATGCACATCTATTGTGGTCCTAAAACCTTAAGCGGATTAACCTTTTTAATATTTCATCACTCCGGGCCCATTGGCAAGAAAGTCAAGCCTATATCTAATTTGATATAATGTTATGAAAACTATGGATATATAATTTCTTTAAAAAAAATGAATATTGTGTATTCATGACATGAATATCTACATCAAATAAATGTTATTACTTTTTAAGCAAAGAGACAAGTTGAGAGACAATCTCTCAATTACTTAATCAACTCATCCCTAAACATAAGGATCTTAATCATGTTAGGAACTAATACTAAAAAAATTCACACCTAAAGTGGAGAGGTGTATCCATACATGGTATTTAGAGGATGAGACAGTACCCATACAACTTATATTTGGTTTTAAGGAACATTACAATGAGAACACCTTGTGGTGGAGGCTTTTACGAAACTTTCCTAAAAAAATTATCTCTTCTCTATTTATATTGGAGGTTGTTAGCAGGTGATCGGAGGTTTTTGTGAAGGTTTGTTACCAGTGCACATGTAAGGTACATACTTGCGCTATACATATGTATAGGTGGGTGTGACTATACATATGAATCTAATTAAGTGGATGGTGATATGATTGAGAGGATATAGATATTCTCTCAATCATATCACCATCCACTTAATTAGATTCATATGTATAGTCACACCCACCTCTTGACACCTAATGCACACAAGCACTGAACTTATGTGTACACACCTCAACCATACATGAGATCATCACATGACCTCTTACTTTCTCTATCAATTAAATCACTCATGGAAATCTGAAGTAATAGGTCATGGTCATGGTCATGGCATACACATGTAGAATTGTCCATATGTCCATTAGTCTCCTAACTCACGAGGACACACTGTAATGAGTAGTATCACACATAAGTGCATAACACAGACAAGTAAGAACTACATATTTCAATGCTCAATCTTTTTCATCATTCTATAACCAAGATACATTTTATACAAGAGAGTATTGGGTCCAATTTGATTTTAATATTCCTTAATTTTGATATTTAGAACTGTTCTTCTTAATTTACTATACATAAATTAATCATAAACAATGAATATATAAACATGTGATTCACGAGCAATGATATTGTCACGCACAAAACCAACCATTCTCATTGCATTTATGTATGTAAGGACATGCAATAAACTATTCATCTAGACCATATTAATCTAAACATTATGGGTCGAAACCATTCATTAAATCACATATAAAAAATACAATAAAATATTAAAAATAATTAGATGTTTACCACTTGGAAAGATTCCACTTGACCCAATGGTTTAGTGTGGTGATGCAATATAAGTTCTTGCAAATATGGCTATTACATTTAAATAAATGGAGGGAGATGATCCATTTAACCATGTCTCAATGACAATAAGTTAAGAGAATCAAACAATGAAATATATCGTATTAGAATCACCTTTTAAAAAATTGAATAAAAATAGATCCATTTAGAAATACACCTAGACTTAATGTAGTTTGATTGCCTTATAGTTAGATCTTTACCAATTATTTATCTCATTGGTAATCCAACTCTATTAAGTGAAATCTTTGGAAATATTCCATTTGGAAAGACATACATGGAATTGTTTTCCTTATCTTTAGATCATTGCGAGTGGTTTGGTTAAGTGAAATATTCCATTTAGAAAGGTATGCATAAGAAAAATATCTCATCCAATTAAGATCTAATAAAGGTATGCATAGGATCAATTCCCTTATCTTTATATCCTTGCGAGTGGTTTGTCTATGTGAAAAAACCCATTTAAGAAGGTATGCATAGGAAGAATATCTCATCCAAATAAGATCTAAGTATGGATAAGAAAAGTATCTCATCCCATTAAAATTCAATAACATTAATTTATAAATAAAATAATAACATTAAGATCTAATTAAAGTATGCATAGAAAGAATATCTCATCCAATTAAAATTTAATAACATTAATTCATAAATAAAATAATAACATATACATGCAYTAATCAATCACAAACTATAGATTGAGTAAACCATATAAAATCCATACATAATAACAATCTAACAATAATAAATCATACAAACTAACATTGTCGAGCTTAGTCACTATCCTCTCCCTTGACCCCACTGGAACAATCTGGTTCCACATATTATCTCCTTCCATTCCCTCATGTTAAGTGTTTTGGACATTCTTTTTCAAAATTGGATAAAACATTTATTATCACATGAAGTTTAATAGGCATATTTCTACATCAAACACTTTGTCCGCATGTAAACACGTTACCTTCCAACAACCACTTCTAAAAAGAAAATCTCAACCATTCAAGATGTGAGCAAACTTAATGGAAAAAAATCTTCTACAATTAAAATATAATAGCATTAGCATTACTTTACAATAGAAGTTTTAAAATTTTAAATTATATAACAAAATAATAAATCATTAAATATAAAAAAGAATTTTATCATTTTAGAAATTATAATTTTTAATTTAATATACAAATTAAAATTTTCAATTTAATAGGGATGAGATTATAATGTTTATTATTATTATTTTTTCTATGATATGTTGGTAAATAATAAGGTTTGAAGTTATTCTTTGGTTTAAGAAATTTATTACATGAAACTTTAATATTACTAGATTTTAAGCATTTTTTTTCGTTATGACTCTGAATACTCTTCGAAACTATTTATACTAATAAAAGTTGACTATATTTATGTAAATTTAATAACATTTAACTTATACAAATTTTAACATATAATTTGTATTATATAATTAACAAGTACAATTATGTTAATTGGATTTAACCTGAGTGGTTTGTGTTCATTTGTGTTTTTCCCCACCCAAGTTCAATTCCTTCAAGTGACATGTTGAGTTATTAAATGAGTAAGTTATTGAAAAAAACCTCGACATTTTACAAAATTTGGTTTACCCCGAGTACCATCATCTAAATGAGGAGAAGTGTCTAGTGAGTTTATCCAAACTCTATTCCAAAATTTAACAAGCAAACACAAATCCACAAACAATACATATTAATTGTCTTTTCTATTATTTCTAAGTTCAATCACATGCATTTTAACATTTCTAAGGAGAGGAAGCTCTCTGAGTCTTTCCTTTGTCGAATTTATCTTGAGGGTGTTTTCCAAGAACACATCCCTCACAAATTCCTTTGGAGAATTGGATGTCGAGTAGCCCATAAACCATTCCCTGCTTGCTAAGCTATTTCATATATCTGAAATTTAAATGCCTGAATCTTTCGTGCCATATCCTACTGCTTTCATCAACATGGGTAAGCAGTAATGCAGAATCTGGTTCAATAAATTCAGAAAATGTGTAAAGTCTAGATTGATGATTTACCTCACCGGTAGCAACCCTGGAATTGGTTTGCATGTCGTAGATATCCACTGCATCAGGTGTTAATATGACTCTCTTTCCGGTTCCATAGTTAGTCATTTGATACACAGAGAGAATATTGACAGAAAGTTTGGGAACGTGCAACACATTCTCGAAGCTTTCGTTGGTGAGTTCAATCCTTCCTTTGTCGATGACCTCAAATGGAGAGTTGTCCCCCATAAGAATAGGAGGACCTTTGCATCCATCCAATGAAGAATAGACTGCTTTTGTGGCATCCATGTGATGTGATGCTCCTGAATCTATGATCCAAGCATCATGAGAGGAGTTGATGGCAATCAAAGCATGGCTAGAATTGTCTTTCTTGGGATTCTGATCTTTTGGCTTCTTCTTCTTGGCACCCTCGGGGATGCGATCTCCAAGGTTGTTTTGTTGAATTATTTGGGTCATTAGATCTATATGTTTCTACATACATGCAGATTCTGGATGGAATCCTTTATGGCAGTAATAGAATTTCTCCCCTTTTCTTCCCTTTCCACCTTTGGATCTGGAGGCATCGTTGAAAGGTTTTGAGCACCCTTCCTTCTTAGGATTTGCATGTGCTTTCCTTTTGTATTTATATTTAGATTTCTAATATTGATGACCACTGCCATATTGCACAGTAAGTGCATGCACCTCTGGGCCTTTGATTTTTCCCATGTTAATGAGCTTTCTCTTCTCTTGTGTTAGAGACTCGATAAAGTCCTAAAGAGAATGCATCTTCCAGGTAGATCCAGATGTGAATCTAACTGAATGAAATGTGGATACAAACACGGATTATTTTGGACCAAGTTTGGAGAGAATGGTGAGAACCATTTTTTTCTCTTCCTTAGATTTATCAACCCCGCAAGCCTTGAGTTGTGACAACAAATCCTTATATTTGGTAAAGAAATCTTGGAGGTTGTCGAAACGTTTTGGATCTAATGTTAGAAATTACACCTCGAGCATGTGTCCCCTCATCTCATCTTGTTTACCAAAAATCCCTTCCATGGTGGTACAGGCTTCATTGGGGGTTTTATAGGTGATATGTGGAAGAGGAGTTTAGGAGAAATGAGACTGCAAATTGTTTTGAATGCTTCATCCATTCGATTTAGATACTTGGATTTTTCTATGGTTGATGTTGGTTCTATCTCTGTGTTCATGGTTAACCTATACAATCCTCTGCTTCGATGATGCATGATCATATTCTCCTTCCATGCAAATAAGTTGTAAGGTGTAAGAATGAATTCTTTTGAAAATTCCATTTTTCCGCTATCTTCAATCTTCGGTACCTGCAAAATAATTTGGTGTGTCTTTTCCCTAGCAATTTGTCAGCTCTGATACCATGTAAATGTGTTGAACCTACGCATAATATATATAGCTGGGAATTGACATACATAGTTGCAGAGAAAATAGAAGAAAAGAGAAGCAGGGGAGAAAGAATGGAAGAATTCTCATTAACCGTATGAATGAATGATAATTTACACATGATATACTCTATATAAATCAACCAATGCGCATTGGAGGAGAGGCCAATGCACCATAGGGGTGGTCTAGAGTGATCTGGACTCACACCAGCAATTACGTGAGTAAAGTTCCACCTAGTCTAGTCTCTCGGGCAGTTACAAGAGTGAACTTTCACCTAGCTGAGTTAAGTAGTCTATTAGTCTTCAATTAACTGACTGAAACAGAGTGAAGTGAGGAGGAGATCACAGAATCATGGGTAATGCGCTAGTCTGGTGATGATCTCAAGGATAATGTGCATTAGTTGGTGATGATCCCAATGTTGCATGGTGATAATCCCAATGTAGCATCTAGAATCCACTCAACTGATCAAACTGAAGTGAAAATTGAAGAGAATATTCTCCCTAGAGGAATATTCTTCCTAAAATATAGGAGACTGAATAATGACTAATAAACATAGGAAAAACCTTAGGAAAAATAAATTCTAGGTGTGTGTGAAGTAACTCCAACACTCGGCTCTCATTCCATAGGCCAATCTCTTGTTCCACATGCAAAACAATCACACAAGTGGGGCATGCACTATATGCCTTAGATACCGTTTCATTGATCAACCATTTTAGTTTCATCATCTATCCACATTCTTAGATATTAGGAAGCATCTGGAGGAATTCTTAGACATGAGGAGGAACAATGTCCAATCCTCATGTAATCTTATGTAACCAAGATAGTAGGATATTTGCTTGGGTGAAAAGAGGTGCCTTTGGAGACGATGAGTGTGAAATATTTTTCCTTTCAATGAATTTGATTATGGGTCCATTCTTGGCCAATGTTGTAAACCTCTTGTTGTTGGGTGTGTAAAGATTCCTATGGGAGTTGCAGGGCATATTTGGCTTGATAGTATTGAGTAGATGGTACCCATGTCCACCTTTGAGGGTTTCTTGGTTGAAAGCTTCATATGTTTGGAGGTGCTCTCAACATCCTTAATAGAGATGGGATGACGGTGGTTCCAGTGGTTAGATTTTCCATATCCAAGAGTGTTGCAGATCTCAAGTAATTACATTGAATATTTCGACGTTGAGATCCAGTTGAGATCAAACCTAAGAAAGGTAGGATAAATGAAGATAATCACGTAGGATTTTGTTTTGATTTTCCGTTATTTTGACAGAAGAATAATTTTTTCTCTTATGGGAAAACCAAAGAATTTGGAAAAAAATATTTAGAGCTTGTGGGGCTCAATTATTAATTGTTCTTCCACAAGTCTCCATACATTTATCCATTGTTGTATGTTATTTCCAATTGTTTTTTTTTATATAGGTTTCTTAATGATGTTTTTATCCCATTAGTTTATGTGAAAATCATAAATAGATAGATGGATTCTCTCTTTCTTTCTTGACCTTTTTTTTTTTTGTACTCCCTTCCCTCATCAAACCCAATAAAAGAGGAAACTAAACAACCATTGGCCCTCACTTGGGCTTCTTATGTTATATGGGTTTATGCTTGTACTTAGAATCATCATTTCTAAGTTGAGTAAATTGGATTTGGAAGGATAGGAGGATGAGCAGAGTGGGTGGGTGTTGATCCTTAAGACCGTAAAGTATAAATAGAAACAAAATGAGGGTGAATTTTATGATTGAATATCAAAGGACAAAGTAACTCAAAAATACGTTCAATGGATTTTAACAAAATTTTGAAACTAAAAAAATATTTAAGTTTTAAGGTTTATTTGGTGCATTTTCACTCAATAAAAAGTGAAAATTTCCAAAATAACAAATCTTGTTAAAATATATTATGAAAAAGTTATATTTTTTCCATGTTTAAGAAAATTTAGCCCCACTTTTCTTTGTGCTCTGTTTGAGTATTAGTTAAAATCATGGAGGAATTACTGGTTCTTTGAGATCAAGGGTTGGGTTGTGCTATTTTGTTGCACACCTACTATAAATGGTGGATGATCATTATTGTTTTGATACCCACCCTTTATTTAATAAGTTGGATACACTTCCATAGAATATTGCAAAGCATTATATTAGCTTCAATCAAGTTTGTTGAAACAACCGATTTCGTTGTCTAGTTGGTTGATTTAAAACAACATTTTATGATTTATAATTTTTATATATGAATGAAATGATTCAAGGTTTTAATGACATGTTGTGTAAATTGGTGTTTCATTCTCACAAGGTTAGGTGCACTAATTCTATGATTTCCACTTTAAATTGGATACCATTTTCAGAATGAGGGAAGTCCCATAAGTTGCCACTCCTTTCAAGAAAATATTTAATTTCCTAAATTATCAAATGGTCATTCTTAAACCAAAGAAATTAATGAGGTTGCGCATTCTTGATTTCAGAATTTTGTATGGCTTCCAATGCCCTGCTCTAATTCTGTGTTTGGAAAACCATACTGAGGTGAAAATTAGTGGTGTTTGGCTTGAGAAACAACACAATATTCTCTTGCATTGTTATATAGTAAATCCAAGAACAACAACTTGTTGCAACCTCATTCACCTAGCTACATTGTGTTCTTCACCTCTTATAGAAGATGCAATATCTTAAACTTATGATGCTCATCAAACAACAAAAAAGTGGAAATTATGAGAGACCAATGCCATTATTTGTGTTCTACCACACTACTATATAATCCCTGCTATAGGTGCACCCTCCTACATTGATTTTTGTAAGGCCAAACTCATGATATACAAATCTTTCTGTAATATCCAATAGACTTAAGCCATTGATGTTCTAGGTCTTAATATCTTGTTTAATAAAAGGGCATATGCTTAAGGTCTTGGACATGAGTTGAAGAGGTTTCTCATTGCTATGCTTACTCATGGTCATGCATCAAACCTTTACCATTTTCTCTTGTTCTATATTGAACACTACTTACTTTCTTGCCTTGTCCAAGCTAAGTTTTATCCATCGATACCCCTACATACAATAACAAGGATAATTCAAATGGATTATCCTTTACAAATCAAATTGATTTTCCTTGATGTTATCTATCTCATGACTATTATGCATTATATATATCTAGATAAATCTTGATTTGTCATCTCTACCAATTTCCCTATATTTTCCTATCTGTTGAAGCGGGAATTTTGGGTAAGTTTTAGGAATCATGCATAAGTGAATCACACAACATTTTGGAAAAGGACCAGCATGTGCGGAAAGAAGTTAACACATCTTAAGGAGTTAGCGCACAATAAACATAAGTTAGTTAGGAATCTTTGGGACATTTTTTCCACTTTGTAACCATGTTGTAACAAGATTAGCCCTAATAGAATACTATAAATATGAAATGTGTTTTGGGTAGAAAGTAGTTTTGAGTGATGGATAGTGAAGAGTGAACACTTGGGGAATAGAGACTTGAGGAGAGTTCTGAGTGAGTTGAATATTAGTTGAGACGTATGTGTGCACTACAACGTAGAACGACTAGGGAAGGTTTGGGTTGTAACTGAATGTATATGTATGAGCGTAGTGTGCATGAATGTAATGGAGATTATGAATGAATGAATAAGAATCCAGTCATTGTGGATGTATCCCAATTTGGGGTGAACCAAATTAAAACCTTGTGTATTGATGTGTTGCTTATGTGTGTCATGTTTCTGATGAATGTGATGGATGGTTAGTATAGATATGTTTATTGTTTTTGGATATTATGCAATGATGGTGAATGTTGTTAGAAAAACAGGATCGCGGAGCAATAAAATAAAACAAATGCAGAAACAAAACACATAAGACACACAATACAAGAGAGACACAGATTTACGTGGTTCACCCAATGTGGGCTACGTCCACCAGAGAAATTGTCAGGTCCTTCCTTTATTATTATCCAGC
>SNQJ01S0000648.1:249411-270414 GCA_010110895.2 Picea sitchensis
TAAGATTTAATAACATTAATTCATAAATAAAATAATAACATATACATGCACTAATCAATCACAAACTACAGATTGAGTAAACCATATAAAATCCATACATAGTAACAATCTAACAATAATAAATCATACAAACTAACATTGTCGAGCTTAGTCACTATCCTCTCCCTTGACCCCACTGGACCACTTTATCTCCTTGCATTCCATCATGTTAAGTGTTTTGGACATTCTTTTTCAAAATTGGATAAAACATTTATTATCACATGAAGTTTAATAGGCATATTTCTACATCAAACATTTTGTCCACATGTAAACACGTTACCTTCCAACAACCACTTCTAAATAGAAAATCTCAACCATTCAAGATGTGAGCAAACTTAATGGAAAAAAATCTTGTACAATTAAAATATAATGACATTACTTTACAATACAAGTTTTAAAATTTTAAATTATATAACAAAATAATAAATCATTAAATATAAATTTTTAAAAAAAATTACATTGTAGAAATTATAATTTTCAATAGAAGTTTTAAAATTTTAAATTATATAACAAAATAATAAGAGATTAAATATAAATATAAAAGAGAATTTTACATTTTAGAAATTATAATTTTTAATTTAATAAGGATGAGATTATAATGTTTATTATTATTATTATTATTTCTATGATATTTATATAAATTAGATTAATAGGGTTTGAAGTGATTCTTGGATTTAAGAAATTCTAGATTGATCACACTAACCTTTAATATGTTTGGATTTTAAGCATGTTATTAATTGAAAACTTTTCGAAACCATTTATATTAATAAAAGCTGATTATATTTATGTAAATTTAATAATACTTATCTTATACAAATTTTAACATATAATTTGTATTATATAATTAACAAGCACAATTATGTCAATTGAGTTTAGCTCAAGTGGTTTGTGTTCAGGGGTGTTTTCCTCTATCCAGGTTTAATTTAGGTAAGTGACATGTTGAAGTCTTAAATGAGCAAGTAATAGAAAAAACTTGTATCCTAATACCATCCTAGAAATGAAGAAAAGTACCTCGTAAGTTTCCCGAAACTCTATTCCAAAATAAAAATAAAAAAAATCACATTCATTTTAACATTTTTTTTGACAGATGACTATTCAATGGTTTTTATGTTATAAATACTTATATAATTTGTAAAATTTATTAAATTTAGAGTTTAGAATACTAAAAAAAAAAACTATAAATATTTATTAACTCCAAAATTAAAATGAACATACAAAATTTGTTACAGAAAAGTTAATTTGCCGTGGACATTCATGACGAAATTACTGTTAGAAAACGGATTGACGAAATTGGACGACACTGGCATTGAAATTGACGCCCGCCAACGAAACGCCACCGATTCAAGAGCCGGAAAAGCGTCAAGGCCGATGAGCTGGGCCACCGGTTCCAGTCTTGCCCTGACCGCCGCGGGTGCCAATGGGAGAAGGCCCGGATGGGGGAACGCTTCCCTTGGCTAACTGCGCCAACGCCGCCTTCCGCACCTCCAATTCGAAACGCTCCCCGGCCACGCCATCGCACCAACACAGCAACAGTAGCAACGCCATCAAAACCGCGCACAATCTGATCTCCATCGCCAGAAAACAGAAAACAAAATGCCCGCCAGCAGATGCCCAGAACTACTACAACATATATTAAAATTCCGGCGGATTCTGATTCCCACCAGCGCCGATTGTCTGTAATCGTCGATGAATTCCGGCCTCCTTCGCTGCAAGGATTTCAAGCGGAAGGAGAGGCCCTCTGTGTAACCGTGGGCTTGCAGCAATGGCGTGTGTATATATAAGGAGATTCAGAGCTTGTGGGGCTATAGGCACCGGCATGCAAACAAACAGGCGGCTCCTGATTGCGGATAGTTTGGTGGAGACAAGATGCATCAACATCGATACTTTGTCTTTGTGTACAGACAAACTCCATCAATTGTCGTGGAATGTCTACCATTTTAGCGTACATCTAACGATACGAGAGCTTGACGTGGACGTCTCATCTTATAAAAGAAGATTGGTACACAAATCCAGTAGCTTGAGACAGACTTGCTATCTCATAATCAAAGATTTTGCACAGGTTTTAAGGCAATGATCACGTGAAGATTGTGTATAGGTTTCAAAGCAATGTTCACATGAGGGTAACGTTTAGGGCAAAGTTGGGTGTGATTTGTCAAGGTGGTGAATCTAACCTTTTTTTTTTTTTTTGTTAGGGTTCAAGTCTCTTTTTAATGACATGATTGTTGCATGGAATATTGTTGGTTCTTGAGCTTGTGGTTGTGGTTGTGGTTGGGTCTAGGAGTAAGTTCTTGGCAATTTTAGTAAAATTGGTACCTCTCATTGTCGTTATTTTGTTGAAGGGTGCTTTTGGTTTTTGGCTTAGTGGTTGAAACAAGGCACCACCCTACAAACAACTTAGAGTAAAACCCTAATGGGTGTAGAGCTCTTATATGTATGTGTGTGATCTAGACGGAAATCGGTGGCCACCCCCCTATTCCACTCACTTAAAATAGGGGTTTCAACCTTGACAGTTTTTCTATAGTTTTTCAAGCCCTAAACCTCTGAGGTCGTTTTGAGGCCCTAAACAATGTTTTTTGAGCCCACCAAAATCACATGAAAGGCTTTTTCCAGAGTGTGATGAAAAAATATGTAGTCATCTGATAGACCTATCAAACGAGCTATCATGCGCCCCAAACGAAGATCGTATGCAAAAGTTACGCCATTGGGAAGTTGACATACTGACTACCCCCATTGGGCCCCACAAACCTTTTGGAGTTTCATCTTCCGAGGTTAGGGTTTTGGATTTTCTTTATGTTAAAAAGGCCTCTAGAACCTCATTGTAAACATCATCATCTTCTTGTGAATGAGCATAACCACCACATCTCTTCTCAGAGATAAGTTGCCACCATTCTAGTGAGTCATTCAGTCTGTAATTTTGCAGTTTCAGTACATTCTCTCATTAATAAAAATTGTGCATTACTATATTTTTGTGTTTATTGCAATATATTTGTATATTTCATTTTTATATCTTTGCCTTCATTTCATCCTCAAAATAATCTGGATCAGTGGTATCAGAGCAGGCTACTCCCTGTCGTTTTTTAATGCATGTCCCTGATGAGGTGAGGGTATAGAGAGTTGGGTCTCAAGCTAGTTTATCTTGAGGACAACCATTGTCACCAGCCCAAGCAGCCTCCCATGGCGGAAGAAAGGAGAGACATGGGAGTAGAAGATCCCATCAAGTTGTTGCTCACGAAAGCCCTCACACAACAGAGGAACAAGATGTTGAAGAATTTTTCCCAAATCCTTCAACGTTTTCCAACGATAATAGGCGCGTCTTCGTCAAGTAGTCACTTTGGAGATGCTACTCCATTCAAGGTACAAGTTAATTTTGATATTCTTGTATTTGAAGGTCAGATCAATGTTGATGCTTTGGAAAAATTGTTAAATTTGCTAGAAGGTTATTTCTTTGTTCACAATTTTTCTAACAAAGAAAATATCACCTTTGTGCTCCTTAAGGTTGTCCCCCATGTCAAACATTGGTGGGAAACTTACTAGGAGAAAAATTTCACAGAAGATTCTAGAATATTTGGGCTCGAGCCCACGTGGGATTCTTTTATGGATGCGGTCAAGGAACAATATTACCATGTGGGAAACTATGATGACCAATACATGCAATGGATCACATTGCATCAAAAGAGGGACCAAACAGTGTCGAAGTTCACAAATACCTTCCATACCTTGCACACCAAGCTGGGTATCAAAGAATCTGAGTGACAATTGGTTATGAAATACCACAGGCCTCTACATAGGTACATCCAAAACGAAATGGAGTTTTTGGACATCTCATCGCTGAGAGCCACTTATAGATATGCTGTCAAAATCAAGAAGAAATTTAAGCAGTAGAACAAGCGGAAAGTTGGGTCTGCAAATATGCAACAACTAAAGTATGGTAAAGGCAGCCCTAACTCACAGAACAGACAACCTCAAGACAACCAGTCCAAGCCACATGAAAAGAAGGGTAAAGGGAAGACAAAGAAGGACACTGGGAAGTGGTGTAACTTCCACAAAATACCTTGGCACAACACCGATGCATGTTGCTCGAAACAGTCATTGGTGGTCGAGATCAAAGAAACAAAGTCGAGCTCCAACTCAGGACTCTGATTCAGAAAATAATAAAAGGAGACAGATAATTGATGTAGAACCCACTGCTATTGTCGCAACTACAACAATCCAACTAGAAGAACTAGAGGATCCTGAGGAGGGCAATGTATTTTCCATTCACAGATGTGGGTGAAGGGGACCTCGCTTCATTTTATCGTTGATAGAAAAAGATAGAAGAACCTCATCTCAACGGAGGTCCTCAAGCAATTGGATTTGCCGACAACACCACACCTGCAACCATACAATATCTGATGGCTCCACCAAGAACGAGATCTTTGTGTCAGCCAACAGTGTCGCATGTCATACGGCATCAATATCTTCAAGGATGAGGTATTGTGTGATGTTTCCCCACAAGAAGTATGTGATGTTTTATTAGGCCAGCCATATATGTGGAGGCGTCAAGCTATTTATGAGTCTTGACCCCATAGCGTCATTGTTACTCTGGGGAGTCATCCCTACAGGATACCAGAGGTAGTTCTGACTATTGTACCGACAAAGCAGTGTCGCAAAGTAATATCTCATACCGCAAAGTTTAGCTTCTTCACAACCTGATTAGAAGAGAAGGACATTGCAACCACTGCAGCCTCGGTCCAAGACCCTTCTATCCAATAGCAACAGATCAAAAACATTGTCGAAGAGCACAAACATATTCCTATTGCACCTACGGGGGTGCCTCCACACTGCCCAATCAAACCAAGCTATGATAAATCCCTTCATGTTCTTCATGTTGCATCTTCAAAGACAAAGTCCTCCCACACTCAGGCAGATCATGCAACCAGATTGGTTAAACAGATCCAACCCCTCCAACAACAAGTTCATAACAACCTTCAATAAGCTAAGCAGGACATCTTCTTCAGCAAGGCAAGTAGCTCACCAAGGTTCAGATTCAATAAAAACTTCCTCGGGGACTTGACGCAATGGAGACCATTGCTTCCTAAGGGGGGAGGATTAATCTAGGCGGAAATCAATGGCCACCCTCCTATTCCAATCGTTCAAAACATGGGTTTCCACCTTAGCATTTTTTCTACATCTTTTTGGGTCCTAAAATTTCGGAGTCGTTTTAAGAACCTAAACAACGTTTTTTGGGCCCTCCACAGTCACACTATAGGCTTTAGTCAAAGTGTGACAGAAAAGTGTGTAGTCCTCAGATATACCTTTCAAACGAGCTATCGTGCACCCGAAACGAAGATCGTATGCAAAAGTTATGCCCTTGGGAAGTTGACGTACCAACTACCCCCATCAGGGCCCGCAAACCTTTTGGTGTTTCATCTTTCAGGGTTAGAGTTTTGGATTTTATTTATGCTAAAAATGCCCTTAGAGCCTCATTGTAAACATCTCATCTTCTTGCGAATGAGTGTAGCCATCACATCTATTCTTAGAGATAAGCTGCAACCATTCTAGCGAGTCATTCACTCTGTAATTTTACAGTGTCAGTGCATTCTCTCATTAGTAAAAATTGTGCATTATTGTATTTTTGTGTTTATTGCAATATCTCTATATATTTCATTGTTATATCTCTGGCTTCATTTTGATATCAAAACAATCTGGATCAGTGTGAGGGGAAGTTGTTTAACTTCCTGGAGTTGGTTTCCCTTCGTTAACAAAGGGGCTTAACACATGCTTGACAAACCAAATTGGTTTAAGTGGACATTAATATGATACTTTATATTTTAATATACCTCATTTTAACATCCCAAGTTGGACGATGCTACTTTCTTATGTCAACCAGAGGCATTCAAATGAAAAAAAGAAACTTTGTCACCACCATTTCCAAATGTCTATTATGCAAATCTAAGCAAAGTTCTCCTAAATAAAATTGTGTTGCAACATGAGAATCGTGTTTGGATGCATATTTTAGACTATGAAATTGTAATTTTATGTTTCAAGTCTTGCACTGAGCATGGGTACGTGCTACTGTGATGCTTGATGGCTAGGGTTTGTTAGGTAAAAAAATGTTTGAATAGTAAACCTACTCGATGGAAGGACTCAACATTTAGTCACCATTGTGTGCCTTTGACTTCATATCCTTGGATCTTTGATAAATTATGATTCTTTGCCTATTAAGAAGGAAAATGTAGGCAATGATATAGAGATAACTAAGGATTTGAACCCACCAGTGCAAGAGTCACCACTCCACTTTTCTATTAAAAGGGAAAAAAGAACACATCAGTCAAAGAATTCAAACTAGGAAAGGGAACCAATCCCTTTGAGTACTTAGCTAGAGAATGCATTGTAATAGGTAGTATTAGAAAAGCCAACTTTGGAAGGGGCTTAGGGGCAAGCTGACTTCAGGGCCAAAAATTCCATCGTTAATCATTGCCTCGGCTTACAATAGATAGTGGAGATGAATTTCAGGGACTCCAAAGATGGAGAACTTTGGTATTGTTTCGTAGACTTTAGGAAAGTCTTGACCATGGTATTGAGGGAGAAACTATGCACAAGGCTCATAGAGTTGGGGGTCCCAAAGGAATGGAGGGTTGTAGTGCACTAGCTCTATGAGCAGGTCAATGCTAAGATCAAAACTTGAGAGGGACTAATAGATAACTTCAATAAAAATATTGGGGTGAAACAACATTTCCCTCTCTCAGTGAATCTATTGGGATCTACAATAACAAATTGGAAGAATGGATGAATGAAATAGGAGGTGAAGGGGTGGAAATAGTTGAGTTATTAATCATAATCTTTCTATATGTAGATGTTGTCACCCTCTCAACAAGAACATTGCACAACCTTCACAAACACCCAACAACACTTAAGACCCTTTGAACAAGGGTAGGGATGAGGGTGATTATAGGTAAAACCAAGGTGGTTATATATTCTTTCTTAGGAAGAAGATGACCCTAATAACATTAAAATTGAATAATGAACCATTAGAGATCATCTAGAGCTATAAGTACTTAGTATTGGAATTTAATGATATCCTTTTTGGGGATGGATGCATAAGAAAAAGAATTCAAGATGGTTGAGGGCAACCTTTCTATTACAAAACAAGTACATTAAAACCAAGGTTTGGGTGTTTGGGTGTGGGGCTTGATTGTGGGGGGCAAGCATTCTAAAAGGTAAACAAAGTCAAAATGAAAGTGTGTAGAAACACATGGTACCCTCATCTATGCGATTAAAAACAACTCCACACAATATGATATTATGTTGGGGGAAACAAGATTAGTGTTGGAGGCAATTGGGAGGATGATCCTATATAGGAAGAGAGTGACAAACTTGGATAAAAACATATTTATGCATCAAATTATCAAGGAGACATTGCAAATATGGAAGAACACATGGACTCTTCAATGAAAAAGTTGGTCGGGATGTTTGGACATAAATGAAGAGGGTTTCCCTTAAACTAGGATAATATTGTACTTGCACATATGTTATGGCTATAAGAGGGGGAAATGGTGAAGGACAATGTAGAAAACAAAATAGTACTAAATTGAATAGTTTAACTTGATAATAGAGATCAAAGTGCAAGAATACCTTAATCTTAATGTGCTTTAGGGGGGGAATCACATCTTTGCTCAAGTCAAGAAAATCTCACACAAGTTAAGATGTGAGACAAGAAGATAGAAGAAATCGAAAGAGGAGTGGAATCACATGACTTGCTAGGTGTGTGCCTTCAAGGAGGTAGAATTTGAACAACACTTCCTCCTCAATTGTACCCATTTTCACAACATCAAGAAGGAATAGATGTTGGAAGAGGGAGGATGGATGACAATGTT
The DNA here is from genome assembly GCA_010110895.2 of Picea sitchensis. NCBI lineage: Eukaryota > Viridiplantae > Streptophyta > Pinopsida > Pinales > Pinaceae > Picea > Picea sitchensis. The sequence continues at coordinate 257,307 of SNQJ01S0000648.1, forward strand.
TCTAGACAACCAACTAGAAGATGTTGCAAAGAGGGCATCACAAATGATGCTCCTTAAGGGAAAAATGTCATAGGAAAATACACAAGCCCAAGTTTATCCTCCTTTAGGGGTTCATTTAGCTAAGTCATGTTCATCAATTCTTGCTCAAACCCGTCCTAAAAAGTATCCATATTTTATGACACTAATTATCATTTAGTTTTTAAATTTCTATTCATGTTGTTCATAGAAATCTATTTTAGATCTAGAAAGACAAACCACCTCAATGTGTAACACTTCCATCCTACACATCCTTGATCTTGTGGATATCTTAATAAAAATCTATCTATCTACCTAATTAGGAAGCTCTCAAGGATGTTTCCTTAATACTTTATAAGTGGAGAGCATCTACCACCTAACCAAGACGCGAGAATCTGTATCGTACTTTATAGCATGTGCCCCTTGGATTGCTTAAGTGGTCATAACAATGTTTGCTAACGTATGTCACTTCCTTGGGAGGAATTTAATACTAGTGGGGACAAAGATGGGCCACCTCAAGATGTAACACTTCCATCCTACACATCCTTGATCTTGTGGACATCTTAATAAAAATCTATCTATCTATATATCTATCTAATTAGGAAGCTTTCAAGGATGTTTCCTTAATACTTTATGAATGGAGGGAATCCATCACCTAACCAAGGCATGAGAATATGTGTCATAATTTATATCATGTGCCCCTTGGATTGCTTAAGTGGTCATAAAAATGTTTGCTAACATGTGTCACTTCCTTGAGGAATTAAATGTTAGTGGGGAGAATATCACCATGCTTACGTGACTTACCAATCAAGCCCCTTCTAAGGACTTTCTCAATTGACAACATGCTAGTTGGATTGAAATTTGAAAGAAAAAAAGTAAAGAATTGACATGCATGATCCTTAGTTAGGGAACTTGACAAGAGATGCCCCCTCACCAGAACAATGTAAAGTAGTCACACAAATTTATAGTTGTTTCTTTAGAACTAGATGAAGATTTAAACATAATTGAGCCTAAATCTAATATTTAAGTGATAAGGGCAAATAAAAAAACATCTGACATGAACAACCATAGAAAAGTTTGTAAATTATGCATGATGGAAAATTTGTAAATTATTTACACTAATAATAAGATTTTTTTCAACGAGGATAAATAGTCAATGAATTGAACCTTATCCAATGTCTCTTTTCTATCTTTTTGCATCAAGAGGGATTTACAACCTAGTATGACATAGATGTTTGCATGTATGTAGGTAATGTCGATGTGGTATGTTGACTCCAAAATAATAATAAAAGAATAATAACCATAACCACAAAACAAACATGTCATCTAAAATAAACCAGCATAGATCCATCTTAACTCCAAATCTATTAAGTGCTAAGAGGGATCAAATCCTTGAGGTGCAAACCTTTCCTCAAGTTTTGCACTCTAAAAAAGGTTTGCACCTTAAGATATTTGATCTCTCTTGGTGCTTGATACATCCAGAGTTAAGATGTATCTATGTTGGTCTATATTGGATGAATGTTTGTTTTTTGGTTATGGTTAATATTTTATCATTATTATTTTTGAGCCAACATGCCACGTAAGTCTACCCATATACTAGGCCATATAGTGTCTCTTAATGTGATTTCGATTTTGCATCAATAGATTGATGAAATCCATTTTTTGAGATTGCATATTATGAATGCCCTGAAATTTTTTGACATGTCTAAATCTACAAGTAATATTGACAATATCTATTTCTACTAATTTTTACATATTTTAAGTTGAAATTGATTTACAAAATAATAAATAAACCTCATTAAAAAAAAAAAAGTTCCAATCCATTAACTAACTATCCAATTTTTACTTATCTCCCCAGTCCAATCCATTAACTAAATATCCAATTTCTTTCATTTTACTTATCTCCAAAGCAATTGTTGTCCCTAAACAACTTATCTCTAAAGCCATTGTTGTCCCTAAACATTATTATAGCTATGAATCATGGTAGACATAAGCATGACGTTGTGCATTGCATGTGCAGTCACTCACCAAAATAGGAGAAAGTCCTCGTCAATCTATCCACATAAAGGTGAAGTTGATGTTAGCCCATGAGACCCATCAAGTCGACAACTTTTAATCCAAGTACCCATCAACCCAAACATTTGCAGCCCAAGTCAATGAAACACTCGTGAAGGAACTCACAACTATAGAGCTCATTGTCATCTAAGGTCGCTCATAAAGGCCAAGGATTGGGATATTGATGGGAATATAATTGTAATATACATCCTCAATGAGAATTTCTACAAGGAAATAAATATTCACCATTCAAGGAAGAGTTTTGAATTATGTGAAACCACATAGATATTGATTATGGAAAAGAAGAAGCAGGGTGCGAGTTTTGTTCTTTTTCTTTCTTTATATATATAACAAAAATCATTTATTATATTATATCATATTTATATATATAAACAAAAATGGTTGGTTTATTGAAAAAAACTTATTTTATGAATAGTAAAGAGGACATGAATTCTATAATGTGCAATTTTGTTATATTTTTTTAATTAGTTAAAATGATTAATTTAAAATATATTTACTCTTAAAATTAATAATATGTTTTTTTAATAAAAATTAATATTTTTATGATGATTTAAATTGAAAAAGAGAAATATTATCTTATAAAATTATAATTTTAAAAATAATAAAATAAATCATTTTTATAAAATTGATATTTTAATTTAATTATTTATATTTATATTTTGTTAAAATTATTTGTTTAGAATTTATTAATTAATCTTACATCAAAAATAAAATAAAAATATAATAATAATATGATTTTTTTTATATTTAAGTTAATGTTTCATATGATTTTTGTTTTTGTTAAAGAAGAGAAATGTTATCTTATTTTAATAATAAATAAGATAACATTTCTCTTCTTCTTAAATAAGATCACATTTCTCTTCTTCAACAAACAAAAAAAACAAAACATATGAAACATTAAGAATCATCTTAAAAATAATGAAATATATAATTTTATACTAGCATGTCTTTGTGATATTTTGATTAAAGTGGGTTAAATGTCTCCTCTATCATAATATTAATTGGAAGAGAGTTTAGTGGATGTTGTACATTACATTTTTTTATTGAGACATTTATATTATATATTGTTAATTTTACAAAAAGTGAGGTGTTTTGGTCACATATCAATGACTAATATGTGTATGTTTGTCATAAAGTAAGAAAGTTTACAAGTGATTACATTAAATATATGGTTTTTTATTTGATATGTACATGTGTAAGTGAAAGGTCATGATATTACATTTTGATTGAAACATTAATCTGATTATATTGTTAATCTTACAAAAAGTGAGGTGTTTTAGTTAAATACATGTATTTCCATTTTAAGCCCTAGGTATGTGAATTATGTTTATCATAATACAAAAACATAGTTAAAGAGCAAGTGCCTTAAATACATGGCTATTTATTTTTATTTTATAGAGACAAATGTAAGTGAAAGGTAATGGAGGACAAATTATAAGGTCGACAAATAGTCTTATTATTGTATGTTGATATATTTGTGTGATTGTACCAATGTGCTCACATGCAACTATAGGCTAAGAAGATTGATCAAATGCTCTGAGTCAAGGGCCATTTTGAGGATTAAATGTGTTTATGTATAAATTCAACATTGCATTTATAAGATGAGAGATTTTTTTAAGTATGGAGAAATTTTTATCACCCTTATTTTGTTGATCCCTCTAAATTTTTAATAATATATATGGATTTATATTTATTTGTTAATTGTTATGATTTTGTGTATTGATATTGACTATATTAAATTATATTAAAAAATAATTACTACTTACCTAACAAAATTAATATTATTATAATTTTATGCATTGAACTTCGTTATATTAAATTATATCATATACTTAAAGTTAATCACAAAAACAATTTCATACCAAAATTAATATTATTAAAATTTAAATAAAAACAAAGCATCATTTGTTTGTACATTGAATAGTACTACATTGAGCAGAAACACACTATCAAAACATTGTTGAAGAGAATCAAAATTGTTTGTAATCTGTCATGGCGTCGTTAAAACTCACAACAGTCCCCTAAAAAATATCGTTAAAAATGTATATATAACGGTAGTTAAAAACCATCATGTTTATTCCTGAAAAGTGAAATGTTATAAACTTTATGACAATGGTTGTCCTTGGCATTGAAAGACTATATATATATATATATATATATATATATAATTAATTAATTAATTAATTAATTAATGGAAAACTAAAACTATCGTATATAGAGATGTCATTCAAATCTATATAATAATGTTTTTGTAGTAATTATTGTTATTGTTTGGTTTGTATATTTAGTAGTTTGGTAGAGCTAATTTTAAAACTATCGTATATAGAGATGTCATTCAAATCTATATAATAATGTTTTTTAGTAATTATTGTTATTGTTTGGTTTGTATATTTAGTAGTTTGGTAGAGCTAATTTTAAGTTGGTGGTAATGATCTAAATATGTTATCTTGAATTCTTACATCATTTCCAAGTCTAAATGACTCGAAGTAATAGGTTGTTGAGCATATGAGTTATCAATTAGGTTGTTGAGCATATAAGTTATTCATTATAATGTAATGTAAGTATTTGGTGTACATTTAAAATATTACATATGCTTTGTTCAACACCACAATCTTTTACATAGAGTAGGTAATTTTCTTCCATATTTATAAAATATCGTGAGATAAATTTAGAAGGATTAAAAAAAAACTAATTCAAAAGTTGAATGACTATTATGATTGAGTGTGCCTTTGCACATATTCAAGATTACATTTTTAATATAAGTATGTTTTTATATGATTATTCTTGATGATTTAATTAAGATATTGATCCATATTTCAATGGGGAAGTCAATATCACCCAATGTATTTACACTACAAATTGAAATAAATAGTTTCAATTGTGTATGTGAATATTGTCTTAGATTTATTTCCATTTATTAAGAAAAACAAATTTTAGAGACAACAACTCTAAGCACAACATTTTTCACACAACATTTCAATATATTTTACAAGAAAATGTTCCCGGGGAAGAAACTCGAAGATTCATTGGACAACAAAAAGCTTATAACTACAATTTGACTACTTCTTTGTGATTTTAGTTTCATGGAGATACATTTATAATTCCTAGAACTCTTGACAACAAAGGCAAAATATTTCCCTTCAAGGCTCTCTTCTTCTCTTTCCATCCACAAATTCTTGATTGTGATCTCTAAATTGACTAACCAACCTATCAAACAACTATCCAAAATCTCAACAACCAACAACCAAACCCACCCAATTGTTTCCTAGAGTTCTCCTTTAAATAGGACTTGTCTAAGAATCAATTATAATATGATCACATGCCTTTGCATTTTTTGTTATTCAATAGCTTGACTTCCACCTTTGCTCTTCACCTACAAACTATTTGACTTCTCAATAATGGTCAACAAATGGCACATCAAAAATTGTCCCAACAACATTTATCTCTAATTAAAAATGTTTTACTCACAAGTCAAATGTTGCATCCATGTCAACCTACATTCTAATTCATTATTACTTAGTTGATATCCCCACGTAAGTTCAATTCATCATTAATTAACTATGCCTAATTGGCTCTTATATAAATCATTTTCCTAGTTGATTCTTGTACTCCAATTTGAATTTTGGATCAAGCCTCCCCTTTTGGGGTTTTTGGTTCATCAAAAATTTATTAGTGTTGAAGAGATGAAGAAAATTGTTCTCTACTTCACCATTTGACAACATATGTTGCTCACCACTTGAGTAGCATCACCCTCTCCATTCATGACCTTGCTTGCTCAAGTTATATCATGCCTCTCTTCGATGAGATTCCATCTATTTCATTGTCATTAAATATTTTTAGGTCATCTTTTAATCTTTCATCACATGGGACAAAGGATTCATGTACAATGTATGATTTTTGTATTCATTTTTTTCATCACTCTCACAACACAGGTTATGTTGTATGTATGCAAGATATTACCAAAGGCATAATTTTTCATGCATCTTTGGTGGTTCCATTTCAAATATATTCTCTACATTGGCATCTATGTATAGGATTTTCCTCTACAAGTACTCCATTTACATATTTCTATGTTTTGAATTTTCCATAGGTTTCACCTATTGATTGTGGAGCATGATTATATTTCTTATTCATATGTAGGTAATCCTACCCACCTTATACCGGGGGTTCGGGGGAGGAGCCCTCAAAAAAAATTTTGGGAAAATTACCTTGTAAAATATTGTAATTTTGTAGTCAATCTGGACTGTTCATTATAACGTTGCAGATCTGACGGTAGAAGTCATGTTAGAGTTTTCACCCAAGAAGGAAACCCTTATTATTTTTTATTAGGGCAATGTATTGCAAATGTGTATGAATGAGAATTGCTTTCTGAGAGAGGAGACTATGAGAGTAGGAAGAGGAAGTTACAATGGGTTTGTTGTAGGTTGTATCCCTTCATTTGTTGGATAATAATAAAGGAAGGACTGGAAATTTCTCGATGGACATAGCCCATATTGGGTGAACCACATATATATGTGTCTATGTTTGTATTATTCTCTTATGTGTTTTATTTCCACATTATTTTATTGCCCCGTGATCTAATTCCTAACACCACCCCACGTCTTCAAGTCACCTCACCACTTTGAGCTATATACATGTACTTGTCAAATGGTAGTGCTCTTCCTCACATGGCCTACCCTAGTTTAGCATATTTTGAAATCCAACACCCATGCAACCTATGTCCATAGAATTGGGAATCCTCATAGTCCCAAATTCCATAACGAGCCTCATGTCTTGCTCTTGTCAATTGTTGATCTCTACCTGATGGGCTCCTAAATGGTTACCATTGGTTTTACACTCTACTTCTCACTATGTTTTTGAACCCATTGTTTCATTATATTCTTGTATTGAAACCCCATTTACATTCAACCCTTGATTCACACATTCCAAGCAGACCCACCCATGGTTCCCACCCTTGTTTCCTTTGTTTGATATCAGATTCCATACACATTATTACTTGGTCACATATGGAACATCTCCCCTAATTTTAACATACTGATTCTTTTATTTTTTATAAAACAAAACACCCAAAAACTGTTGATTTTACCACTTCAACTCAGTACCTGATAGTTAGCTCAAAATAAATCACTTTATCTACTAAAAGCACATTTTAGAAGTAAATTAAACATGCAGCAGAAGCATAAACTAGGAAACCAAAAAATCACACACAACACACCAATATTTTTGGGTATAAACCCCTGAAAAAACCCTGGAGGGAAAACCATTTGTAAGATGCTTTTATTAAGGTCAAATTAGGGCTCCCATGATAGGGAAAATGGCCCACTAAGAGAATATACACTGCAGACAAACCTGACAATTCTTGTGTTGTTTTACGACCTTATATCAACATGATTTTCGAGGTGTACTTGCATTTCCCTCAGCGAACCCATGTACATACATGACTATCTCCATTGATACCTACGTACATTAGTTCCAACCCCCCTTCTCCTTGGGCTGCGCGACCTCCCGGTCAAGGATCTTCAATTCTCGGAGATGAATTAGCTCTCTGAAACCTTAATGGTCTCGTTTGTAAATAACCATAGGTCTCTTCAGTTCTTCGGTGCAAGTTCTATGACAATCGCGACCTCTCCCTTCGCACTATCGGGCGATTAGTGTTCAGGCGCTAGCTCCTCCTCTGTTAGCTCCAACTTCCCAGCACTACGGGACTTCGCACTTCACAAACTTGCGAATCAGTTCTCCTCTCTTCTTCTGATGTCCAAACTTCCAAACCCTGCTTGCCTCATATCAACGATCCACAAATTTATGTGTTTCAATGATCCAGATCAACTCTTTGTAAATTGGGACTTTGCGGTTTGTGAAGTTGGAAAACAACTCTCTTCTCCTTTCCAAATATACGGATCAGATTTAACCCTTCTAAATCAACGACTATGATTTATTTTGTAATTTGGACTTCGAGAGTTTCAACTTTCAACCTTTGCTTTCCTCCGAAATGCATGGATTCTTTTCGTGTGTCCTTCTGAATCGGACAACTATAATTTACTTCGAACTATCCAACAGTCAATGTTTATTTCAGCCCTCTGGCTCTCTGGGCTTCGGGAGTTTCAAGTCTCAATCTGAAAATCTCGAAGTGATTTCTCCGAAGTTCATAATCTATCACCACGTATTCTTTTGGATTAGACAGTCCAGATATCCTTCGGTCCTCAACGATCTCTCCTCCTATATATACATGGAGTTTAAAGCTCGTGCACTTTTCCTAAATCCAACGGGCTGAAATAATCCGTCTCCTCTTGGATAGATCTTCACCCTTCACCTTGCCCAACCTTCGCAAATTCTTCTTTTGAAAGATTTCTTCGACACTTATTCGATTCCTGGTCCTGTGCACTCCTTGCAACCAACCTCTGCACTTTATTACGAGAAAAACTCGAGTTATTTCTCCAAGTCAAAGACTTTGCATACACACTCCTTGCGCTTAATATGCATACTCTGCATACAAAAGTTCCACGCTATCTCTTATGAGCTTCAAGTCGAAAAAGACTCTCTCACACACACTCCTTGCGTTCGGTATGCACTCCTTGCATAAATTACAAAAGAGAAAACACGTGAAACTTATTCAATTCTTCATAAATTCATTCCTTCACCATGAACATCATACATCCACAAAACACATAACAACAGTAAAACTGTAAAAGAGTATCAACAGTGTACAATTGGATAAATTTTCTCTATCTATTCATTTCATAAATAAATACATGATCACAACTTCTATCTTTTACAAAAATACAATGAAAACTTGTCTAAGGACCCAGAGCTTCCTCACTCTTCTTCCTCCTATCTAAATTATTTCACACTCTACTCAAGCGGTTACCTACTTAGCTTAATTAATGAAACCTAATGACTAATACGGGACAATATCCTACACCTGTAATATATTACAATCATGTACGGATTTACAATGATCTGTCAGTTCAAAATGGTGGCCCGACTTTACATACATCTAATTAATTAACAAGAGATTCAAAAAATCTCCACACCGCTACTAAGTTGGTTAAGAGTCGGTTTGGCTCTTTCAATGCGTTGATGTGTCGACTTCGCTTCCACGTCTGCTTTGCTTTGATTTGATAGCAATTTTTTGGCCAAAATATTCATGGACTCCTGTCCATGATCTCTCTCACTGTCTTTCCATGCTTCAAAATATCAGGTTCAGTTACCCAACTTGAATCTTCCACAGGGTGATCCTTCCACTTTACCAAATATTCAGGATGCATCTTTCTTTTGGTTTTCCTTCCAACTCTTTGTTCTAATATTTTATCCATCTGAGGTTTTTCTACTGTGAGCATCTTTTCTTCCCATTGAATCTCTTCTTGATTATCTAATTCTCCTGTGTCATCTCTGTTATAAGGATACAAATCTACAACGTTGAATATCGGTGATATTCCAACATTGTCCGTCAACTCTATCTCATAAGCATTTGCTGCAAATTTCCTAAGGTTCTTGCATGGTCCTATCTTATTCATCTTCAAATTATTATATGTTCCTCTTGGAAACCTCTCCTTCCTCAAATGAGCTAAAACTTCATCTCCCACTTCAAATTAAACTTCCCCTCTTTTATGATCAACTCGGTCCTTATACTTTTGATTACTATCCTATATCTGCCTCCTAACTTGATCATGAAGTGTTTGCATTTCTGTAGCAAAATCTTTGCTCCAATGCTCCTGAATTCATCTTGTTTCAACTCTCTTAATTTTGCAATCCCTCTTGGTTGTCTTCCATGTACTATCTCAAATGGACTTTTTCCAGTGCTTCTATTAACTGAATTGTTAAATGCAAATTATGCATGTGCCATAATCTGATCCCACTGATGACCTTGTTAAGTGACTAAGCTCCTTAACAAATTTCCCAGACTCTTGTTCACCACTTTATTTTGTCCCTCTTTCTGAGGGTGATATGTTGAACTAAAAGATAAATTAGTTCCCAACCTCTTCCATAGAGTCCTCCAAAAGTTTCCTACAAACTTAGTGTCCTTGTCTGAGACTATACTTCTGGGCAATCCATGTAATCTCACAATTTCTCTTAAAAACACATTGTCTATGTGTGTAGCATCATTTGTCTTCTAGCATGGTATGAAATGTGCCATTTTATAAAACCTATCTAACACAACAAATATGGAATCACTTCCCTTCCGAGTTCTAGGTAATCCCAATACAAAATCCATACTAATTGTGTCCCAAGGCTTTTCTGGAATAGGCAATGGCTGATACAAACTAGTATTTTGTCTTTTTCCTTTTGCATGTTGACAAATCTTACATCGGTCTAAAAATTTCTTCACATCTTCCCTCATACCTGGCCAATAATACAAACTAGTTAGTTGTGCAAATGTTTTGTCATGACCGAAATGTCCATCTAGACCTCCACTATGTTTTTCTTTCAACAAATTATCTCTCATTGAGCATCTTGGTATACACAATTGGCTTCCTTTAAATAACAATTCATCTTGGATAAAATATTTTTTCCATGAGTTGTTATCCCTCAACAAAGGATTTTCATATGCTTCATAAGCCTCCTTAAAATCTGGATCTTCCTGATACATTTCCTTAACGTGTTCAAATCCTAAGGTCTTCACTTGGAATTCTTGTACAACCAAATTCCTCTTGATCAAAGCATATGCAACTTTATTAGCACTTCCAGAAATATGTTTAATGACAAAAGTAATATTCTGCATGAATTCTACCCACTTAGCATGCCTCTGATTCAACTTCCCTTGCCTAGTAATAAATCGTAAAGCTTGATTATCACTATACACAACAAACTCTTTTGGAATTAAATAATGTCTCCATTTCTTCAAAGCTTGAATCACTGCATAAAACTCATTGTCATATTTAGAATATTTCTCCTTAGTTTCATTCAATTTTTCACTAAAACAAGCAACTGGCCTATTATCTTGACTCAAAACTGCCCCAATGGCTACCCCACTTACATCACACCTCACCTCAAATGTTTTTCCAAAATCAATTAAAACCAAAATTGGTTGTTCTGTTATCTTCTTTTTCAACACTTTGAAGCTTTTCTTAGCCTCCTCTTTCCAATTAAAAGACTTGTGTTTCTTCTTAATAGTATCCATCATGGGTGCACATATACCACTAAAATTTTTGATAAAATTTCTATAAAAACTTGCTAACCCATGGAAACTTCTTACCTCAAATATGATCCTTAGTGATAGCCATTCTTTCATTGCTCTAACCTTTTCTGGATCCATCTCCAATTCATTCGAAGAGATCACAAAACCCAAATATATGAGTTTTGTCTTCATAAAAGAACTTTTCTTCAAGTTTATTAGCAACTTTTCTTGCTGCAATCTCCTCATCAATAATGTCAAGTCTTTAAATTTTCTTCCTCTGTTTTGCTGAAAACTAATATATCATCCAGATACACAATGACAAATTTACCTATGAAGTCTTTCAGTACTTCATTCATCAACCTCATAAATGTGCTTGGAGCATTTGTCAATCCAAATGGCATGACTAGCCATTCAAACAAACCTTCATTTGTCTTGAATTTTGTCTTCCATTCATCTCCCTCTCTCATTCTTATCTGATGATATCCACTCTTCATGTCTATTTTTTAAAAATAGCTTGCTCCACTCAAACAATCCATCAAATCATCCATCCTGGGTAAAGGAAATCTATACCTGATGGTTATCTTGTTGATGGCTCTGGAATCTGTACACATTCTCCATCCCCCATCCTTCTTTGGACTCAATACAGTTGGCACTACACATGGGCTTAGACTTTCCCTGACTAACCTTTTATCCAACAACTCCTGAACTTGATTATTAACTTCTTCATTCTCTCGAGGTGTCAGCCTATATGTTGTTTTATTTGGTAAACTGGCTCCTGGAATCAAGTCAATATGGTGGCTAATACTCCTAATAGGTGGTAATGAGTGAGGCAACTCATCCACTACTATGTCAGCAAAATTCTCTAACAATTCTCGGATTTCTTTAGGTAAATCATTCATGTAAGTATTGGTAAGGATAACTCTTGGCTTCCTTACTACAATAAATTAAATTTCTTGATCTTTCTTGATCTCTTTCAAGAGTTCCTTCCCACTCATGAGAAGTATTCTTGTGTTGGATTCTTCCTTTTCTTTCTTCTCTTCTATTGGCAGTAACATGTGGGTTCTACCATTTTTCTCTAGAGTGTAAGTATTTTTTCTCCGATCAGGAATGACATTCCTATAAAACTGCCATGGTCTTCCCAACAAAATATGACAAACATCCATGGGAATTACATCACACAGAATATCATATTTATAGCCTCTTATTTTAAATTACTTGATGACTTACCATTACTTGATGTCCTTTCTACAACCACGATACTTTATATGGACTTGGGCGTGAAATTGTCTCCAGCTCCAGCTTCTCCACCATTTCTGTAGATACTAAATTATCAGTGCTCCCACTATCTATAATCATTTTGAAAACTTTGTCCTTTGTTTTACAAGCAGTCCTGAACAACCTTGTTCCTTGAACTGAGCCTTCTATTTCCTTTTTTGGCTTTAGAAGAACTTTCCTCATCATAAGGTTCTGTCCTCCTTATGTTGCTTCTGATTCCACATTCTTATGGGCTTTAGAAATGTGTGATTATCCTCCTCCTTCTTTCTTCCTCTCGGGGCATTCCCAAGACATGTGTTATGTATTTCCACAGGCATAACATTTAACTCCACCTCCTCTACCTCTTCCTCTTCCTCTAGGAGAAGAGTTTCTCCCACCAAACGGTCTTCTTTGGGAACTTCCTCCTCTTTCAAAGTGACCATATGATTTCTCACTCTCTTCCTTGGGTTTCGGTGCCTTATCATAGATAATTCCCTTACCTCTATTTGAGCCTCTTCTTATGTTTCGCTAACTCTGGTTTCTGGCCAACTTTTCTTCTGCCTTTAGTGCAATCTGATAAGAATCTTCCACTATCCTCACAGTCATCATGTTGATCTCATCTTGGATTTCATATCTCCATCCATTTAT
>SNQJ01S0000648.1:278935-293022 GCA_010110895.2 Picea sitchensis
AGCCGTCACATCTCTTCTCAGAGATAAGCTGCCACCATTCTAGCGAGTCTTCCACTCTGTATTTTTACAGTCTCTGTACATTTCTTTCATTAATAGAAATTGTGTATTACTGTATATCTGTGTTTATGGTTGCATCTTCGATAAATTTCTGTTATATTATTGAATCTCTGCGATATCTCTGTGCATTTCTTTATTATATCTCCGATCTCATTTCGTGCCGAAAATAATCCGGATCATTTGATGGTTTAAATCATTTAGAAACTTATTACTAGAATTTGAAAAAATTGTACCAGTACAACAGCGACTGTTGGCACTGGATGAATCTTTAAAAGAAACACCCGCAATATGGTGGGGAACACATAAGAAGAACATCGTGGACTGGGTGCAATGTCGCACTTTGATGACAATGCGCTTTTCAGAACAAACCGAAGGGTGTGAAGTTAGATACATAGGACAAAGTTGTCTGAAGGACCATGTGCGAAGTTGTGAGGAAGCCTGGAGCAGAATTCCTCAAGAGTAGTGGGTGCATATATTCATTAACACTTTGGACACAACCCCTATCAATTGGTATCTTCAAGTAGAACTGCGTCTCACCACTGCAGATTGGCAAGGTATGACTCAGAATTTTGTAGCTACATTTTTATTTCAAATTTAGTAGCCTACAGTAGATCAAGCCTTACAAGTTTTGAGACAGAAAGTATTTGAGGAGACACCTAACCTCCCTCTGGAGAAAGAAGAGGATGAATGGACTGCACCTCTTCAGAAATTGCAAGGATGTTACAATATCAATGTTGATGAAGATGGTGATCCTAGGAATGTGAACATCGCAGAAACAGAAGGACGGAGAGACGTAGAAGGACCATGAGTCGAACTACCTTTTATTGGACAGCCAATCAAAATCAAGAAAGTTAACATTGGAACAGAGAAATCACCTAAGCTCGCAAACGTTGGAGATTATTGGGATGATGCCACTATTGACAAGATAACATAACTACTGCATGAGTATCAAGACTTGTTTCCAACCAAGTTCACTAATATGAAGGGCATTAAAGGGCCCATGGGAGAGATGAAGATTCCCTTGAAACCAGATGCAAGGTCAGTCAAGAAGAGACCCTACAGATTGAATCCCAAATATAAGCAGAAGGTCAAGATTGAATTAGACAAAATGTTGGAAGCAGGAATCATAGAACCTGTTGAAGAGTCAGAATGGATTAGCCCTATGGTGGTTCAAGATAAGAAGACAGGAGAGATCAAAATCTGTGTAGACTTGAGGAAACTGAATGGTGCATGTTTACATTATCCATTCCCTACACCGTTTATTGACGAAGTGTTAGATAATGTGGGAGGACAGGAAGTTTACTCCTTCACAGATGGATTCTCAGGTTATCACCAGATCATGATTGCCAAGGAAGATCGCCATAAGACCACATTTGCAACAGAATGGGGATCCTATCAGTACACAGTGATGCCTTTCGGACTGAAGAATGCACCAACCATCTTTTCTAGGGTGGTAGTCAAAGCATTCAAGGAATTTTTACATAAATTTCTGGAAGCATATTTTGATGATTGGATTGTTTTTAGCTTATTGCAAAATCATATTGAATGTTTAAGACTAATGTTGGATAAGTGCAGGCAATGTCAGATTGCTCTGAACCTGAAGAAGTGCATATTATTTTCACCCTTTGGCGTGATTCTAGGCCATATCGTGTGTAAGTAGGGGTTGATGGTAGATCCATCTAAGATTTCCATTATTGTTGATCTACCCCCTCCTACTTCAGTTAGACAACTGCGCATTGCGCTGGGATATACTGGATACTACAAAAAGTTCATTAACGGTTATGCATAGATTACAACACCCATGGAAAATTTATTGAAGAAATATTGTCAGTTTCAATGGACAGAAGAATGTCAACAGAGCTTCGACACACTAAAACAGAAAATGGTCACTGCGCCTATTATGGTTTTCCCAGATTAGAGTAAGGAATTTCATGTGCATGTCGATGCCTCATCCATTGCATTGGGAGCAGTGTTAGCACAACTAGGAGCAGGAGATATTGACCACCCGTTAGCCTTTTCTAGCAGGAAGCTTTCAACAACTGAGATAAATTACACTACCGCCAAGAGAGAAGGTTTAGCCATGGTGTATGCGCTGCAAAAATTTTGGCACTACTTGTTGGGAGGACACTTTAAGATGTTCATTGATCACTCTGCATTGAAATACCTAGTCAACAAGTCAATGTTGGGGGGAAGAATATGCATATGGCTTATGTTATTCCAGGAATATGACTTCGAGATAGTAGTCAAGCCAGGAAGAATGAACAAGGGACCTAACCACTTATCTAGGTTAGAACATAGAGAGGAACCTACTAGCTTGGAGGATACACTACCAGTTGCATATTTGTTGGCCATCAGAAAGGTTGATGATCACTTCATCGAGATAGTCCAGTTCCTATCAACAGGAATGGCACCTCACAAATATACAATCATTAAAAAGAAACAACTAGTATTTCACGCTGCAGATTTTTCACTTATAGTTGGACAGATATATAAGATGGGACCTAATGAGATTTTAGGGAGATGTGTTATGGAGGCGGAGAGACCACTGATTCTGGCAGAGGCACGTGAGGGAATCACAGAAGGACACTATGCAGGGAAAGAAACAACGTAGAAGGTTCTTAGAGCTAGCCTCCGGTGGCCCACTTTGCACAAAGATGCTAAGAAATACTACAGAGCCTGGGATGTATGCCAAAGAGTTGGGAAACCTTCCAGAAGAGATGAGATGCCTTTAGCCCCTCAGCTAACCTTACAGGCATTTGAGAAATGGGCAATTGATTTCGTGGGACCTATCAACCCACCAGGGAAGTGCATAGGAGCCAGATACATCATCATTGTGACAGAGTATTTGACAAGATGGGCAAAAGCAAGAGCAGTTAAGGACTGTAGTGCAGATACAGCTGCGTGGTTCATATTTGATGATAGCATAACCAGGTTTGGATGCCCGAAGATCCTCATGAGCGATGAAGGTACACATTTTATTAATAAGACTATTGAAACCTTGACTCAGGAATTTGAAATTCATCATCAGAAGATCACTCCATACCATCCACAGGTGAATGGTACAGTTGAAGCCTTCAATAAGATCTTGGAGACAGTGATGACGAAGATTTGCAGTGTAAATAGAGATGATTGGGATTTGAGAGTACCAGTAGTATTATGGGCCTATAGAACCACTTGCAAGAAGCTGAAAATGCAGACTCCCTTTAAGTTGGTTTATGGTCTAGAAACAGTTGTACCTATGGAATACTTGGTTCCTAGCCTAAGAATTGCAACATTTAAAGATATGGATGACACTGGCGCTATGCAAAACAGGTGTGCGTAGTTGGTAGAGATGGAAGAAGACAGATTCATTGCAGGATTTCACCAGCAGGTACAAAAGGAACGAGAAAAGGCCTACCATGACAGACATATCAAGAAGAAAGTCTTTAAGCAAGGAGATCTAGTATTGGTTTATGACAACAAGTTCATGAAGCATCCAGGGAAGTTCAGGACACATTAGCTTGGGCCATATGAGGTTTCCTATGTTACAGAAGGAGGAGATGCGCAGTTGAGTACTTTGAAGGGAGAATGGAAGGAAGGATTGGTAAATGGGAGCCGGTTGAAATCATACTATGACAACCAACTGCCCCGTAGATCTCAGTAAAAGCATAAGGAGAAGGGTCTAGGTACCAGGTGCAGTTGAAACTGGGTACTAGACACAAAAAAGATAGTATGCACAAGGAAGGGAGGAACATAACAGAGAGCACAGGTTGCGCTGCGTAGTCTGAAGTCGAAGTAAAACAGAAGATTCAGATCTACAGTGCCTCGGGATGAGTCACAGGTGAGTGTTGGGGGTCTGTTGGGCTTGGGTATGGATTAAGAAAGAAAGAGAAGAAAAAGGAAAAGAAAAGACGAAGTGTGAACTGCGCGGAAGGCACATTGACTGAGATTGGGTCGAAGTGGTTAAAGAAGAAGAAAAGAAGGAGGGAAGCAAGGGAAAACAATTCGTTGGACGAGAAGATCAAGGAGAATAGATCAGCAAGGAAGATAGATCGTGGACAACTCAGCAAGTGGAAAAAGCCACCAATATATGCTTTGGAGAACCTCACAGGAAAGATGGAAAGACATGTTGGTGAAGCTTGAAAAACGTGGGTCAAAGATGACCTATGGTTTTAGACACCTAGGGTTTGGGTATTTAGGGTTTTGACCTAAGGATGTCTGAGAGATATTGTAATGTATAAATAAGAACATAGATGGGAGAAGAGGGGTTCGTCATTAGATGTTGTTGCGGTTCATTGTATATTGTGTGAGAGAGAAGTGTTGTGTGTGAGAGCATTCTGTATTGTAAGATCTTCAGTTGGGTGTGAAGATCAACCCTGCAGCTGGGTGCGCAGGGAGGGGAGATAGAGAAAGAGAGAGAGGAAGGAAAAGAGATCTGCAAGCTAAGAGCGTAGATAGAATTGTATGTTTTCCTATAATATCAAGAAACACAGTTATGTGGATGTAACCCTAGGGAGAGGGTGAACCACATATATCTTGTTGTTCTGTGCGAAGTGGGTTAAGTTGGTAATTTATATCTAGCTGATGTGTTGCTATTGTTTTAGATCCACTTTGTATTTCCTCTGGTTATAGACACCTGTGTCCTGCAACCCCCTATTTCTACTTCGGGTGAGACTGCATTTGCTTCGCAGGTGTTGCCGAAAGGGACAATAGTTAGGGCTTGTTGGTGCGTTGTTAGAGATGGACCTTGGATCTACCCTTGGGGAGAAGGTGAACCACGTATATCTTGTTGTTCTGTGGGATTGGTGTTGTGTTCTTTTACCTTTTGTTATTTTGTTATTGCATCATAGTGTTAGATCTAAGATATAACTGTGCGAAGTGGGTTAAGTTGGTAATTGATATCTAGTGGTTGTGTTGCTATTGTTTTAGATCCACTTTGTACTTCCTCTGGTTGTAGACACCTGTGTCCTGCAACCCCCTATTGCTACTTCGGGTGATACTGCATCTACTTTGCAGGTGTTGCCAAAGGGCCAATAGTTAGGGCTTGTTGGTGCGTTGTTAGAGTTGAACCCTGGGTCTGCCCCTGTGCCAACAACCGGTTCCGAGTACAATCTCAGTGGATCAGTCCAAATGTTCTTATACTTCCAAATGTATGTAATTGCAACAATGATCTTTGGTTCTGAACAACTGCATCTATATCTTGATCTAAATCAAAACACTGATAAGAAAAAGGAAACTAATGAATCTAGAAATGGAAATCAATCTTACTAGCTAAATGAGAATAAATGAACACAACACATGTTGAGGAATGGGGATCCTACCAAATCCATCACACACTGTGGAAAACTTACAAACTAAGTGAGTACTTCAGATACGTGACATAATATTAACAACTAATTATTATTGAAATGAAATAGAGTTTACAAGTACTCAAGCATGAATTCCACTTCCTCCTTACAATAATCCTCTTTACAAAACCCCCAATACTAACACACACCCTCCTTTGTCCTATGGTTGTTTATATATAGGGAGGAGCAATGGAGTGGATAAAAATTGATTCCCTCAAATCATAATTGTCAAGGCATTATTAGTTTACAAGATATTTGGTTTCTCATGTTTAATGGATCTTGGTTACAAAAATAACTCAAGATCATATTACAAATGATTTTACATCACATAAAAGGCTTAGAATAACTTGATTCAGTCTCTCTTGTTGGCTGGGCGCACCCATTTTTCTAGAAGATTGGAGAAGATGAGCGCAACTACAAATCTGGGCAAACCCAGATTGGGAAAACGCCCATATCTCCCAGATCCTTCATTATTTTCAAAAATCACTCGCAATTTAGTTAAATGGACGTATTCTACAAAAAAAACCCATGTTATGAAATTTTGAGATTCTTCTTCGTTTACCCGGAAATTACATCTGAAGGTTGCTACTGCTAATTTTGGCACAATTTTGACCATGAGATTTGACCATGCGCTGGAGCTCTACACGTGTGACCTGGGTGTGAACTAGTGAACATCAAACCATATTGGAGGTATTGCAAACACAACCCATGTCTTCATCTTGGTCCTAGAGGTGCACATATATGCTAAACATAGAGGTTGGGTAGCAGAACTGAACTATTGGTGCAGGAACTGAACTATCAAAAACCTTCATCGACAAGATTAATCTAAATCATTTTTAAATCATTAAAAACAAGGAAATTATAATAATTAACAACATTAATTTTGTTAGGCACATTAACGTCATAAATATGGGTAAATGTAGTATCAAGCGTAGTAAATGGGTGCATTGATAAGGTAAAAGAGACCAACTGACAATGTAAAAGATGTTAATTTATCGAGCCAACATCTCCCCCATGCCTGAGGGTTGGCATGTCCTCGTGCCAAATGAGTAGGAACTGATCATTTTCTGACTGCAAAATCCTCCCAAGCTTTCAAACTGTACTTTCATGCTGATTCAATCTTGTCAATCTGCATTGCCACAACTAGATTTTCCTTTCATAAATAAATCCTCAGACTGCATTTTAAGTTGTACATTACTAAATGTTACAGGTCCATGGGTTATCACTTCAAAAGAGCATGGAATAGATGGGTGACATGAAACAGTACAAGTATGCCTGCAATCTCTCCAAGGATCTCCCTAAAGTTTGCCACATGAGATTCTAGCTACTAATGATAAAATTTCCATGGAAACTGAGTCACATTTTTCAGAACTACATGACTGCCCACACATTCTTTTGCAACAAAAATGATACAAAGAGAGAGCTCTCAAAAATGAAAATCGTGAGTAGCAAGATAACCATATGGCTGAGAAATGGAGCAGCGAAACAAACACAAAGGAATGGATGTTCCACAAGGAACTAGAGGAGGAATTCAGGTCTTCCCAT
Organism: Picea sitchensis; assembly: GCA_010110895.2. Taxonomy (NCBI): domain Eukaryota; kingdom Viridiplantae; phylum Streptophyta; class Pinopsida; order Pinales; family Pinaceae; genus Picea; species Picea sitchensis. The sequence goes on from SNQJ01S0000648.1 coordinate 285,865, forward strand.
ATGCACAATAAAAATCACTGAAAATGGTTTCGAGGCAGGGGAGACAATGACCACTATGGAATTTTTTTTTTGTCAGAAATGCTTCCCATATTGCAACTTCTTCACAAGGCATTTGACATGAATGTACATCACCCGAAAGAGTGATTGAGCCCCTTGGTTTTGCAAGAGGGAAACATCCTTCACTGCACCTGTGTTTACCACAAAAATTTTCACATGTGAATTCATCATTCTCCTCTACAAATACCATGGTATTCTAACAAGATACTTTCTGTGATGATGACCCATATTGACATTTTGATTAATAGAAACTAAGCAAGGAGGACATTTTGATTTCCCTTGATGACAAGTATTTATACACAAATTTTTCCCACGGGGAAGAAGCTCCTTACATACCTCTAAGCAGGTTGGCACATTATCCGTACAATTCTTCCTCTGATTTGCAGTTGAGTTTTACCACAGGGGAAAACTTTGGCCTTCCCAAGACGACAGTTCACATTCTCCACATTCTTGTTGCATTTGTAATTCTTACAGGAGAGCATCTTCCTGCACAGGTTCTTACATGAAAATACACCATTTTTCTAGTATCCAGCTTGAGAGAAAGATTTAGCTTAGGAGAAAATACGAAAACACAGTATCTTGTCTTGGAGAAGTTGCTCAATCCTGTGCTCATGAAGAGGGGGTTACGTGTCTCAAGGAAAAACAGTTCGAAGAAACACCAGCGACAACAATTTTAGATGATTGCTTTGAGTATGTAGGCTCAACCTATGGAAATCCACGACTCATTAAACCATTTTTCAAACCCGATGTTGGAAGTCTGTGTATGGAATTTGTGCAAAGATTCAGTACCACATTGGATTTCTGTGTTGGTGACTTTGAGAGACAGGTGGTAACCTATTCTGAGGCGTTCACATAGGATTATCTTCAAATAAGCCGAAATAATACTGAAGAACAGGCCATGGTAGAGCGCTCAGGTATGGAAGGAATTTGACCATCACGGACTTCAATTTTCTACATGTTTGATGCCTTTTGGGTTGTGAGCTTTGCTAGTGAGACTTGCAATGAACTCGTACCACTTCTTGGAAGAGATAGAAATACAAGGATTTGTTCTTGATGTGTAGTTTGGATGAGACACTATTCATAGACAATTATTGCAAATAGCTTCCTGCTTTGTAATACCAGTGAATACACAGTCTCAAAAGCCAGTGTGTGGTTTGCAATTTCCCACTGGATTTCATACAAACTAAACCTATCAAAGAAATGTTGACAAATCAAACTAAACCATACCCTAGGATGAGGGTTACTCAAATGTTGTTCTGGCACAAACCACAACCTTTCCCAATGGTTCTTGTGATCACTTATAAAGTAGATCATATCAATCCTTCAATCTTCAGTGGATTCAACTTCTATGGTCAACTAAAATAAAGCTTGAAAATTGCAAGAAAAATAGAGGCATTTGTCAACCATTCACCATGAATGTCATTGACACTTAACTGGCTCGAGTACAATCTCTCACTGGATCAGTCCAAGCATTCTTGTACTTCCAAATGTATGTCATTACAACAATGATCTTTGGTTCTTAACAATTGCATCTATGTCTTGAACTAAATCAAAACACTGATAAGCAAAAGACAAATAATGAATCTAGTAATGGAAATCAAGCTTACTAGCTAACTGAGAATAAATGAACACAATGCATGTCGAGGAATGGGGATCTTACCAAACCCAGCACATGCTGTGGAAAACTTACAAACTAAGTGAGTACTTCAAATATGGGACAAAATATCAACAACTATTTATTATTGAAACGAAATAGAGTTTACAAGTAATCAAGCATGAATTCCATCTCATCCTTACAATAATCCTCTTTACAAAGCCCCCAATACTAACACACACACCCTCCTATGTCCTATAGTTGTTTATATACAGGGAGGAGCAATGGAGTGGATCAAAACTAATTCCCTCAAATCAGAATTGTCAAGGAATTATTAGTTTACAAGATATTTGGCTTCTCATGTTCAATGGATCTTGGTTACAAAAATAACTCAAAATCAAATTAAAAATGATTTTACATGACACAAAAAGGTTGAGAATATCTTGATTCAGTCTCCCTTGCTGGTTGGGCGCACCCATTTGTCTAGAAAATTGGAGAAGATGGCCACAACTGCAAATCTGGGCAAACCCAGATTGGAAAAATCCCCATATCTCCTAGATCCTTCATTGCTTTCAAAAACCGATTGAATATCAACTATATGGATGTATTCTACGAAAAACCCATGTTCCATAATTTTGAGATTCTTCTTCGTTTGCCCGAAACTCGCGTCTCGAGGTCGTTGTTGTTAATTCTGACACAATTTTGATCATAAGCTTTGACCACACATTGGAAGTCCACATGTGTGACCTGGGTGAGAACTAGTGAACACCAAACCATATTGGAGGTATTGCCAACAAAACCCATGTCTTCATCTTGGCCCTAGAGGTGCGCATATATGATAAACATAGAGGTCAGGTTACTGACATTGAATTGTTGGTGCAGGAACTGAATTGTCAAAAACCTTCATCGACAAGATTAATATAAATCCTTTATGAATCATTAAAAACAAAGGAAATTATAAGAATTAACAACATTAAGCTTGTTAGGCACATTGACATCATAATATGGGTAAATGTGGTATCATGCATAGTGAATGGGTTCACGGGTAAGGTAAAGGAGACCAATTGACGATGTAAAAGATGTCAATTTAGTGAGCCAACATGGCCTCAACATTACTCACCTCTCAATCTCCACATTAACATCTAGTTGAATTATCCAATTCAATCATAATTTATTCTTTATTCAAGGGAAGTATTGTTCCCACATGACCTCATCCCATTGTTCCAAGTCAAAAAAAAAAAAAATCTATCAATGTTTGTTGTACCTCATGTTGGTTTACAAGAAATCATTATTGCCCCTTCTCCAATGTATCTACCCTTATTGATCACAATACATTTTAGCCGGGGATTTGATTTAGAGGCCCAATACCTTGGTTTCCATCTTCATTATTAGTGGTTTACCACATAGTTAGCAATGGATACACATTATTAACTCATGACTACATGTCTCCTTTTGGTGTTTGACTTCAAAACATCAATTTGTGCCCATCAATTCATATTAGTACCTTACTACCCATTATAATTATCGGTGGCTTACCTCACATCTATCAATGATTTTCACAATTGATTATTGACCAAATGGTTTCTTCCATGCTTGACCACAACTCATTATCGCATCATGGAGATTTGTACTGGATGGTAGTAATGTTCATAATCTAGTTGAAAACCTTGGATATGTATGGTTGTCTTTCAAAATTTGTTTTAAGCCTCTAGTTTGAGCCTACGACTAGTTAAATCTTGATTATCTATGGGCCCTGCTGCTCAATGGGCCTCCTTTGATATAGTTCTATGCCCTTGCAGGGTAACACTATCCCATCATATATTTTAGATGCAAGCGACATTCATTTTTATATGTATAACTGAAAATGACCTTGATTGACAAGCAATGGTCCATTTTGTACTTGAATTTACTATTTCATGAGCATGGGTATGCCCAACTCATTTCTAAAGAGATTGTATACATTCATCGACTCTCCATTTTTAAGTCTTGTAGGTGGTCGTGTTTCTCTCTCTAATGAGGTTCTCTTTCCAGTTCGGGATCTCTCTCTTAGTACTTTTAACATAAACACATGATGTATTGGCTATAGAATACACTCCTAACCTCACACATTAAGGGAATCTATTATAACATTAATTTCATCCACATGAAACACCTAACTGATTTTAATCAAATATATCCCAATTCGGCACTAACTCTACCTAATTCACCCAAAACTATGGAGGATAGTTTAATCATGCTCCAAAATTAGAAGTCAACCTTCAAACTTGACCAAAAGGAGGACTTTGTGACCTCTCAGTTCATTAGGTGTCATCTCCAAAGGAGCATAATTCATGCCAATTCCATGATTCATTAAATGTTAAAGTCATCGCAAGAGCTTGGTGGATTAAAGGAAGCCCATACTAGTCTATCAACCTCATTGAATTGCAGGGTACAAGGCCATCCTTGATTTGCATGAAATCACATGGGTGAGACATGTGCCAAGATTTGACTCCTAATTGCATTTCACCTCCATGAAATTCTATAAATGAGAGATATTTTCCTCCATTTCTATAACTTGTTTTGTGCTAAGGTTATCTTGCCAATATTTTGCTAAAGTTTAAGAAGAACCTTGCTTCCACTCATAATTATTATGTTTCCTTAGCCTCGTGCTACCCAATTTTGCCTCTAAAGTGACCATTGCATAAGGGAAAGTGTTGCAATTTTATGGAAAGATCAGAGAGATATTATTAAAGGAATCAAATATCCCTCGCACATAGAGACCACTTATGTAAGACTCCCCTCAAGTGTTGCCAACCATGTTGTATTTCCTTTCCATTAGTTAATAAATAACTTATCTTCTCCCCCCACCCAAAGAAAAGTGCTATTCATTTGAATGCATGTTTAAGTGGATGTTTAGTTAAATATAGGTTTAGGGGATAGATTTTATAGCATTGGTTTCTTGTTCACTCTTTTACTTGCCTTCCTTACTACTACAACCAGTTGAGAAAAGTTGAGAAAGGTCTTTTGGTACACACATACACACACCAAAAATCTACAAGAAAAATGGTGACCATACTCTGGACTTGATCACCAAATATATTCCTCAATTTATTTTTAAGGTTTATTTTTTATTTTGAGTAGTTAGTATCTTTTTTTAGATTGTTATTTATCCCTAACCCACCACTATCATGTACCATCTTTTTGAATTTTGAATTTTCTTCCTTTTTTCAAAATCCTAGAAAATCCTAGAAAAATGATCATTAGTCAAAGATTGTTTAGCACATCTACGCAGTGAGTAGTTCACACAGTTGTGTACTTCAGAAATGGTGCTCTAGTGCACATTTTGTGATTTATGTAGGGTTTTAAGACCAAGTGGTTGCCTTAAAATTTAGTTTTTAAACCCATTTGCTTGTTGAGGAAGTAATATGTGCATAATTCCCTTATTGTTGTTGTTTGCCTAAAAAATTCTTAAAGTTAAGGAATTTACATTGATTAAGAATGACATTATTTATTTCAAGTACTTATCATTTACATTTTTCCCTTTTCTACAATTTACATTTCAACATTTCATTTCAGTTTTTTTACACCACTTGTGTACACATCAAATAACACAAAGCTTTTTTCATATGGGAGTATGCTCTTTATGGGTTGCTAAATCACAACAATAAAACTATTGAATCTTAGAAGCTCACTTTAATTATCAATCAAGATGTGTAAATCTTAGAGGTATTGTGCACTGTATATGCAAACCAAAATATTTACAACCAAAGAGAAGTATTAAGTCAAAGAGCACTAAATGCTCTATAATCTACAATGCAACTATTGAACATAGAAATACTTATGAATGTTGATAGTCAACACGAATATCCATTGCACTAATTCCACATTCATTCGATATTAATTTCAATAATATTTTCTCAAAAATAATTATCCTAAGCCATTATCTATTCAATTGATGTTAGCTAAAGATGAACATTGTTTAAAGGTTCTAAGTATGGAATAACAAAACTAACAAGAATTGATAGATTAATTAGAAGGAGAAAAATAAAATAAAACTATAAGGGCCTAGGAATATAGTCACACTATAATAAATAGTTAAACAATAAACATAGGGATTATTCAACTTGCCTCCTTTGAGTGGGACTTGACTCAAGGAGGGTTGATGGATCCCTAAATGAAACCTTAACTTGTATTTGTAGTGACAAGAATTTTGTTAATCAATAAAAACTGGAATTAGAATATTGAATTGCATCTATAGCTCAAACTTTCTCTAATAAAATTGGAAAATTAACAACCTACTCAAGCTACTGCAACCTATCTAAATACAAAAAAGGGAGTTTGGATCCCCTAAGATAAATCCTAGGGAACTCTAGACTTCATTCAATTGCTTCCTGGAAGTAAACAAAATGCCTCTTTACACTTAGAACCACTCTAAGTCATGTCTGACTTATGGAGTTCTAAACTCAACGTTGACAATCCTGGATACTTTCATGGGCCACCTAACATCATGTTGGATTTCCGTGAAATGGGTGATGCACTCCCTCTTAATGATTCTTGGGCTGCATGGGTTGAGGAGGCTTTGTAGCATAAACTTAGTAATATAATCATTGTTTTAGGAAGGGTTTCAATCCATCATTGGAGTGCTTTAGATAGAGATAATCCTTAAATGGAAAGGATGACTTTTCAACAATCATAACTAAACCAAAGAAGCTAGCTTTGTACTTTCGACTCTTACCCATAAATTGGTTGTGAAATCCTCCACCATGTACCTCTACTTTTACTCAAACTTGTTCTCTACATTTTGCAACCAAGAGACAAAGGCTCTTAGTTGTACATATTATACATAGGGATTAGGAGACCATATGAGAGATTGTGGAACTGCATAATTATTTAAATAGAAGTCACATAGCAGGTTTTTCTTTTTTCAGTACAACTAAAATAAGCCTCACATAATTCGTTTTTATTTTCTAATTCGAAGGGAAGATGAGAGGAAATTATTTGTAATAAAAACTTAAACCACTACTCCTTCAAGTAAATTTGACAAACTTTGGTAGGTGGGCTACAATATGGCATTTCTTCTGCATACTCTTCAACCTTTTCATTTAGACTTTCTAGTATAACAACCATCTCATCCTTCTCATCCATTTCTTCTTTTTTCTTCTCTAACTCTCTTCTTAGACTAAGATTTTTATTTTCAAGTTTATGCTTCTATAACTCTCTTCTTGGGTTAACATTTTCATTTTTGCAAAGGGAAAGCCTAAACCTATATGTTAGTGTAGAGAATATACCTGAAGTGGGACCACCAAATATGCGTGAAAAAGTGATTCCTTTGATGATATCCTGCACACATACAATAGAACATGTAAGAGTGATAAAAAAAAATGAATACATAAACCATATACTATACATTAGGTCCTTCATCGAATGGGACCAAGGATTAGAATATGACTTGGAAAGTATCTAGTGATGGTGAGACATATGGAGTCTCATTGATGGAAAGTGTGACATAACTTGAGTGGTAAAGTTCA
>SNQJ01S0000648.1:293072-307468 GCA_010110895.2 Picea sitchensis
AATCCTAGAAAAATGATCATTAGTCAAAGATTGTTTAGCACATCTACGCAGTGAGTAGTTCACACAGTTGTGTACTTCAGAAATGGTGCTCTAGTGCACATTTTGTGATTTATGTAGGGTTTTAAGACCAAGTGGTTGCCTTAGAAATTTAGTTTTTAAACCCATTTGCTTGTTGAGGAAGTAATATGTGCATAATTCCCTTATTGTTGTTTTTTTGCCTAAAAAATTCTTAAAGTTAAGGAATTTACATTGATAAAGAATAACATTATTTATTTCAAGTACTTATCATTTACATTTTCCCCTTTTCTACAATTTACATTTCAACATTTCATTTTAGTTTTTTTACACCACTTGTGTGCACATCAAATAACACAAAGCTTTTTTCATATGGAAATATGCTCTTTGATGGGTTGCTAAATCACAACAATAAAACTATTGAATCTTAAAAGCTCACTTTAATTATCAATCAAGATGTGTAATTCCTAGAGGTATTGTGCACCGTATATGCAAACCAAAATATTTACAACCAAAGAGAAGTATTAAGTCAAAGAGCACTAAATGCTCTAGAATCTACAATGCAACTATTGAACATAGAAATACTTATAAATGTTGATAGTCAACATGAATATCCATTGCACTAATTCCACATTCATTAGATATTAATTTCAATAATATTTTCTCAAAAATAATTATCCGAAGCCATTATCTATTCAATTTATGTTAGATAAAGATGAACATTGTTTAAAGGTTCTAAGTATGGAATAACAAAACTAACAAGAATTGCTAGATTAATTAGAAGGAGAGATTCATTAGATATTAATTTCAATAATATTTTCTCAAAAATAATTATCCGAAGCCATTATCTATTCAATTTATGTTAGATAAAGATGAACATTGTTTAAAGGTTCTAAGTATGGAATAACAAAACTAACAAGAATTGCTAGATTAATTAGAAGGAGAAAAATAAAAGAAAACTATAAGGGCCTAGGAATATAGTCACACTATTATAGTAAAACAATAAACATAGGGATTATTCAACTTGCCTCCTTTGAGTGGGACTTGACTCAAGGAGGGTTGATGGATCCCTAAATGAAACCTTAACTTATATTTGTTGTGATAAGAATTTTGTTAATCAATAAAAACTGGAATTAGAATATTGAATTGCATCTATAGCTCAAATTTTCTCTAATAAAATTGGAAAATTAACAACCTACTCAAGTCACTGCAACCTATCTAAATACAAAAAAAGAGTTTGGATCCCCTAAGATAAATCCTAGGGAACTCTAGACTTCATTCAATTGCTTCCTGGAAGTAAACAAAATGCCTCTTTACACTTAGAACCACTATAAGTCATGGCTGACTTATGGAGTTCTAAACTCAACGTTGACAATCCTAGATACTTTCATGGGCCACCTCACATCATGTTGGATTTCCGTGAAATGGGTGATGCACTCCCTCTTAATGATTATTGGGCTGCATGGGTTGAGGAGGCTTTGTAGCATAAACTTAGTAATATAATCATTGTTTTAGGAAGGGTTTCAATCCATCATTGGAGTGCTTTAGATAGAGATAATCCTTAAATAGAAAGGATGACTTTTCAACAATCATAACTAAACCAAAGAAGCTAGCTTTGTACTTTCGACTCTTACCCATAAATTGGTTGTGAACTCCTCCACCATGTACCTCTACTTTTACTCAAACTTGTTCTCTACATTTTGCAACCAAGAGACAAAGGCTCTTAGTTGCACATATTATACATAGGGATTAGGAGACCATATGAGAGATTGTGAAACTGCATAATTATTTAAATAGAAGTCACATAGCAAGTTTTGCTTTTTTCAATACAACTAAAATAAGCCTCACATAATTCGTTTTTATTTTCTAATTCGAAGGGAAGATGAGAGGAAATTATTTGTAATAAAAACTTAAACCACGACTCCTTCAAGTAAACTTGACAAACTTTGGTAGGTGGGCTACAATATGACATTTCTTCTGCATACTCTTCAACCTTTTCATTTAGACTTTCTAGTATAACAACCATGTCATCCTTCTCATCTATTTCTTCTTTTTTCTTCTCTAACTCTCTTCTTAGACTAAGATTTTTATTTTCAAGTTTATGCTTCTATAACTCTCTTCTTGGGTTAACATTTTCATTTTTGCAAAGGGAAAGCCTAAACCTATATGTTAGTGTAGAGAATATACCTGAAGTGGGACCACCAAATATGCATGAAAAAAGTGATTCCTTTGATGATATCTTGCACACATACAATAGAATATGTAAGAGTGAAAAAAAATGAATACATAAACCATATACTATACATGAGGTCCTTCATCGAATGGGACCAAGGATTAGAATATGACTTAGAAAGTATCTAGTGATGGTGAGACATATGGAGTTTTATTGATGGAAAGTGTGACATAACTTGAGTGGTAAAGTTGATAGATGTAGAGGGGGGACATTACTTGGGTGGGTAGAAATTGAAAACACTCAACAAAGTGGAGGCCCAAGAAAAGGAGTAGGTGGATATTGTGTGGAATGAAAAATAGGACAACACTACATGGGGTAGGGGGTGGGGGATTTCATGGGGGGTTTCTTTTAGATGGAAGCAAGGGAGTGGTGAAGGCAAGGGATAGAAGGTTTGGACAATCATGGGTAATGAAAAAAAGCTCCATGGATTGTGTATGAATGTTACCCTAAATCAAGGTGGTATGAGGTTGAAGAGGGGTGGGTTGGCCTTGATGGTGAGTGATTGTACCTCCATCATGTGTGGGAGGATCCAATAGAAAGGGGGGTAGAGACAAAATGGGGAGAACACAAACCAATTGGTGAAGCTATGGGAGCTTGTGAAAATGATGAGTAGAGTGACCTAAATGTAACAAAGGGCACATTGATGCATGGATGGGGAATCCAAGTGAAAATTTCATGTGGTTTTATAAGTGGGGATATGATAGGATTATGGGTGGTGGTGCGCCCAACAATAATATTATCTCCCAAAATTCCATGGTTCTTTGTTGCATGAGACTTANGCACATTGATGCATGGATGGGGAATCCAAGTGAAAATTTCATGTGGTTTTATAAGTGGGGATATGATAGGATTATGGGTGGTGGTGCGCCCAACAATAATATTATCTCCCAAAATTCCATGGTTCTTTGTTGCATGAGACTTAGCCTTTGATCTTGGAATCTTAGGTGGATTTTGATTACGAGGTGAACATTCACCATGGGGAGACATGAGGGAGAAGACCAAGCTAATGGCTTGTGTTGTGGAAGGGTTGGGATGTAGGGGCAGAACCAAGTTGGTAACACAATGGTTAACTTGAAAAGTTAAGGGTGGACATTATAGGGATCCCAACTATTTCATTTGATGGAAAGAGAAAGGGAATCCATTGTATAAGATTATTTGGATGGATGGTCTCTTAAAGAGGGGATCCACTAGGGGATAATGCCTCATCACTTGATGATGGTGGAGACAATGTAGAGGGAATATTGGTTTCCTCGAGGACTAAGAACACCTTCTAAGTTAGGAGAAGGTGTCATAAATGCAATGGGTGGTGCCTTGAAAAAAGAGAATATGGTATAGATGGGAGATCATGCCATATGCCAAGGCCCAACTCCACAAAATATGGGGGTGGGGAGGATGAGTTATCCCTATGGTGGGTAAAACATGGATGAGATTGGAAGGTGAGGTGGGTTTGTAATATGTAAGCCAATTGAGGGTGACTACTTTCTTATTGTGGGAGAACTACATGGTATGCAACACCAATTAGGTGACCACCTTCATGGTAAACATATAATTGTTCATGAGTAAGATGTTGTAATCAAGTATGGCATCCACAACTTCAGTTTCAATCAAGATAGTTTCACCAAAGAGTTTGATGGAAATGTTATGAAAAACACCATATGGTCAGGAGGGGTTGTTATAGGCACAAAGGATGATTGTGGTTAGGGTCAAATATGGGTATCCCAACTTCCAAAGCAAGGAAGGGAAATTTTGAAGGACTTCTAATGATGACATGGAAAAAGGAGATTGAGAAAAACCATTGGCAATATTGTAGCTATGGGAAACCATTGCATGTGGGTTGTGTTAAGTCCTATGTAAGGAAAATTAGGCACATGAGGCACATAATTTGTAGTGGATCAAGGGATAAAATAAGGTCCACCAGAATGTGCTAGGTCTTGTCCTTTCTGGTAGATTCAATGTTATGCATTCCATATGTGCAAGTGTGTGTTTGAAGTTGTATGTTGATGGAGTTCATGTAGATGTTTTAGGAAGAAGGGTTTCCATCAGTTGATGTATTGGATGAAGAAGAGGATAGAGGGTTGATCATAAACCACTAAATTTTGTTGGTATAAGGAATTTGGTAAAACTTCCGGTGGTGGAGGTTGAAGGTTCCTTTATGAGGGCCAAACATTTCCAATTGGGGGGTTGTTATTATGGTTTCCATGTAAGACTTGTATCAAGTGAAACATAACATTTTTGGAAACACCTAAAGTGCAATATTATGGCTTAAGAAACACATCCTCACCAATTTGGCATGGGAGGTATTGTTGACCCATTTTCTAGTCAACGCTAGTTTAATTGAAAAGTATTGCAATATGTCCCTAATCTTAATTCAAATCTTATGGGACTTTAACCCAATTGCTAGAATCTCACCATTGGTATAATCATATTTTTAATTATTGCTTAAATAAGTAACTAATTATCCCCAACGTGTGTGAACCAGAGTCATAAGGATGCTTGATGTGGCAAGATTATGTATCTTGCCTTAGTTATTAGGGTGTTTATTCATAGTTTATATAGTTTGTTCTTCTATTAAAGCTATGGATGAATAAAGAGGTCAATTTGTTGGCGTGAAGGGCCCCATGTCATTATGATTGATTTTCATTTTGTATGTAATGGATGCAGAATGGGGAAGCATATTTTTGTACGTAAAGGAGTAATGACACTTTCATGAGACCTTTCCATGTGAGAGAAAAGACAAACAAACAAAGAAAATAAGGAGAAACAGACTAGAGAGAAGTTGGATCATTGGGGACGCCTAACTTTCCAACTATCATCTTGCTCGACTCAGTCTTCTATATTATGTTTCCCCACAATGAGAAAATGTTTCTTTAGTTGTGACTGATGTAGAGAGACTACCCAAACATTACTGAGAAGCATAGGGAAGAACCAAAGAGCCTGTAACTTGCCCATTGTTGAAGAAGAAAGAGCTTGATTGAAGCCAACGGAATGATGGTTTTTCCATTTCGGTTTCCAAGGTAAATTCTGAGTTCTGTGTGTGTTAGTCGTCTTTGAATTTCGTCGTTTATGGATGGAGTTGTCTACACTATAACTTAATGGATGGTTGATGGAGTGTATTTTAGTTTTAATGGCTATATGTGTATTGTTTAGCAAAGAGAACTTCGTGCCAATTTGGGTTTGAACTCGTTGTATATGAATATGGTCCCCATGGGTCAATAAGATAGACTAAAAACTCTTTAACCATACACGTGCGTTGATTTTGGAGTTGGAAATCGAACACCATCCTTCCCGAGCCATTATTATTCACTTAGGGGCTTCTAATTTCATTTTAAGAGTCGTTGGGGATTCTCTCTCACTCCCAGAGTCAGGTGTACTATTATTCGGTGTCCACAAGTTGTTCGTAGGTCATGTTTCACATTCTTGACGTTGTTGGGGGGTTTTCCTTTGCCCATAAATCATATATGGATCATACTTTGAAATATGGGGTTTTCTAGGCATTGAGTAACTACCCATGAATCAAATACATGTTCTTTCAATTTAATCAACTATCAATTTCACCCCAGACATTTTTCATTGTTGTTGAATTCCCAACTCAACTTCTCAAACGTTTTTCTCTTCCAGTGAATGTTATAATCGAATTCCATACGTTTTTACATGTCGTGGGTTACCAAAAATTGCCCCAAGTGTTTTCCTACATTGTTGGTTGTCAAATACGCCCTCCAAACATCTTTCTCGACAGTTGGTCACCAAATCCAACCTTCAGATGTTTTATTAATAGTTGGTCATTGAATTCACCCTTTTATCTATTTTGCTTACCGTTGGTCAACTCATTTCACTGAATTAAATTATTCATATTCATTTGGTTGATTCACACCTCTTGGTCGACTAGACATTCAGTCGACCTGACTTGCAGGTATATGACTTATCTTTCATCCCTTCGACCTGAATCAATATTCGACATGAATTCCATCTCAACTTGGTTAGTCGACCTCCTCTTCATTTGGGCGACTCGACTTGGCTGATCCAGGCCAATTGATGGGATGCCTCGACTCATGGCTTGGTTGATCAAGTATTTCCCAATATCTAAAGAGAGAAGGAAATATGTTATAATCCTATAAGCCTCATGTTTATATATCACCAAGTGACATAAACTATGGTGTCAACTCCACCCTCCTAACTTACTTAAATGATGGAGAAGGGTAAAATATTTGTTTCATAGTTTTGTCACCTTGAGAGCCTCCTTGGGATTTAAAGTTGCAAATGCTTGAGGGAGAGTGAGACACTTGGACACAAAGTACTATCACCTTAATAACAATACATGCATGGTGGATGCATTGACATCTTCCAACCATGGATCAAAATCCAACATCAAAGACTCTTTCTTTTATAATGCAATGGACACTACCCTAGTTTGACAAGTCATTTTGACCTTTCTCCTTACTGCTTTGGGTAATCTCAACCTAGCTACTAATGGTGTATGGAGGGTGAATTTTTGGATCTAACATAGGCTCTATGATGCTTTTTTGATGGTTTTATAGGGTGATCTACTCTATGCTATTGTAACGTACCTAACCTTCCAAGTTGAGTCTCATCACTGCGGAAAATGACTTAGTATGCTAAACGAAAAACTTAAAAAATGCCCACATAAATATAAAATAACCTCAGGGGAAGCAGGCCCATAAAACATCATGCATATAACAACTTGAATATTAAAACATGAATTCAATTGTTCAATTAAACCAACAAATCCACAACATGCATATAAAAATTTACACATCAGAATAATCAAATTAAAAACAACAAAACACTTATATGTTAATAATTAACCAACTGGTTGTTTACGAAGGATGAACCTCCCAACCATAGGAATTATTGTTCGTTTTCCCTCAAAAACAAGACACCCTCGAGATGAGGCTATGAGTCCACAAGGAAATCTAGCCATTTGTCTATCCACTCTCCACACTCAACAACCCCAAAACCCATGTTATACTCTTACTACAATTCCAATCCTCCAACTCTCTTCCCCACAACCTTCACAACCCAAGGAATATACCCACTTCATTGATCTCAGTCCCTCGGGTTGTACCATTCATTTATCAAGGCTTTCAATGCACTTGGTTGGCCATGAGTCTCTCAGTTGAGGACTCCAAGAACTATCAACTACTTCATAAGTGCTCACAACAGCCTTCACAAGGCTCTTGAGTCTCCTCTACAGTAAATGCACTACAGGATTACAACCTATTATTACAGGAACACATGCCCCATTTAAAGCACAAAATATAGCCAAACAATTTTTTCCTTCAAGAACAACATGGCTGGTGCTCTTCTCAACACTCATCTCTTCTCTTGTTTCCCAAAATCTGCATGCAAAAACTCTCTTCTTTGGCCATACAAATTTTCTTTTCTCCAAGTCATTTGTCTACTCACACTGCCCAATGTTGATTGTACTTCAGCCCCATGCTCCCCAATAACTATGGGATGTGACTCCTCACAACCACTCTCTTACATGAAATAAATGATTGGCTTTGGGAATACTCAACAACAAATAGAAGGTTTACACAAAGATAATAATTCAGGAATTTGGATTGGATTAATTCCTATGAATAAAATCCCCCTTGGACCCCTCTCTCTTCTGGAATCATAGCCCCCCATAATTTTCATCCCTCTCATATTGCAACCAATTATTACTACTTGTATTAATCATTTTAATGTTCATAATATACAATTCGACCCCCAACCATATTGATCAATATGGGCTCTTTTCCCCAGTCATATCAACTCGCCATCCTAATCCACATTTATACAATGATGTTACAATTTGTGGGGATTAGAACTAGGGATGTTACATTCCCCTCCCCATTATTTTTACGTTGTCCTATATGCACAACACCATACAATGTTCATACAATTACGATTTCATCTCTCTAGCCATTAAACAACATATACGCTCTCTGGCCAAATCTCACACAGGAATTCCATCCTAAATATAAATACATAGGAACTTCAGCCCCAAAAACCATAAATACATAACCCACTTGCATTCTCCTACAACTATCTTGATTTCCACCAAATCTCTTCCACCAACCTACCCAACCCAAGGAATGTACCCCCTTCACTGCTCACAGTCCATCAGGATGTACCATTATTTTATCAGGGATGACCCAAGGAATGTGCCCCCTTCATTGTTCTCAATCCATCAGGTTGTTCCATTCATTTATCAAGGCCTCTCTAGCACAGGTGACTGGGAATCTCACTACTAGGAACTCAATGGAAACTCAATGCTAGGGAAAATACTAGGAGAATAACTAACAATAACCTTGCTACTGCAATGCAAATCACATAGGAGTTCACTCTTCAGGCCTAACAACCCGGTTCTTTGACAGTGCAACTCCTACATAGGAGTTCACTCTTTAGGCCCAACAAATTGGTTCTTCTACAATCCTAACAACTTTCTTATTCTACAATCCTGACAACTTGCTTCTTCATGTTGTACTCACCCTTTAGGCTCAGGAATCTCTTTTACTATTATACACTTCCTCAGGAGATCCATCATTTTCCAAGGTATTCTTCCACAAAAGAATGCCAAATTGATGCTAGACTTCCTCTTGGAATGCATAACCTATGACAATCATTACATCTGCATCATATGCATGATCTATCATGTTGGCAAAGAGGTTTCAACCCAAATATCAATTATACAGGGAAAAACCATCATGCATTTGTATGGCATTATATCCTTTCCATTTCCAACCACATCATGGCCTCACACATGGCCATCTATAATGGAATTCATTGATACAATAGGATTAATGTCTCCTAACTCAACTTGGTTACAAATTCATAACCAACATAACACAATATGCAATTAAATTTATCATAAATGCATTCAAGCATTACCTAGCATGTGTATACTCAAGTCCTTTTCATCAGTTTCAAATACTAGAATATTTAGTTGAGGGAATTCTTACCTCAATTCCCTTCATCATTATGCATCATAACAACCCCAAATGCATACCTGCATGGTTCTTATTACATTAATCGGTCCACCTAATCAACTGACACTTTGTAGAAGCTCTCAATCTCCCATTACCGACCCTTGATCAACATTTTACCATCCTCTTTGTCTTCACATGGATGGCTATTATATGCAGCAACATCATCAACATCTCCATCCATGCTATACACATTTTCCTTGATACATAATCCATCATTAGTCTTATTCAAATATCACAACACCATTAATCCATGTATATATATCAGTAGATTACTCTCAATCTAATCTCATGCCATATACATGTATAGACATGTCCATATGCACAAATTCACATCAGTATGCATTAATCATTCAATGTCATTGCGTCTACTCCATGCACATGCATTCTAGATTTATTATATGCATCATGCATCCCTTCCATTATTCACTCTAATGCATATTTATTTCAACTTTATTTATTTATTTTTGTTGTTGTTGTAGATGGTTGTCCTTGAAATCTTGTAGATCCGTGTTGCTCTGTGTTCTGTCATTCCTCTCATCTTTGCATCACTAGTCCCTATTCTGAACCTTCTATCCAAGCCCCACTTGGCCATTCTGCATTTTCAACCACTAGATCCACTAGTGTTGCCATCTCACAATTGTTTCCCTTATGTATAAAATCATGTCCTAACATCTTGGCTAAAATTCTCAATATTCATAGTGTTGTAACATGCACTACTCCAGCTGAATTTTAACACTACAATCAAATTAACCAATCCCCATTTCATTAACCAAACCAATCCTGAAATACCATTCTCATTGACTGGAACTTCAACATTCTGAAATGTTTATTTTATGTCATATTTTCTAATACCTTTTACTATCCTTGGTTGTGCTCAATTTTAAATACCTCTCTTCACTTCATTGAGTGATTCACTGTGAAGCACTTCTTGGCCATCAATACCACTCTACTCCAAATGGAATGCTACACTCCATTTGCTCCTGTACCCTAATTCCACTACACACTCTGGTAATAAAGGAAATTTTCTTGCTCTAAATACTTGTATACACAAGGAGCTAAGTCATAGCTTAACAATTATTTTTTCTTGCAACAAGATTTGCCACCTTCACCATATCTCTACCTTCAAGGCTATGGAGTCCCCCTTAACTCCCGGTGCATACAAATGACATTCTTCAAATCTTGGCTTCATGTTCATGTGAGAGTTTCTATTGATTCTTTTTTGCAATCCATTTAGACTATGTAGCAACTGAATACTAATCTTGGCTCTACTACTTTGAGTCCTTTTCAACCTTTCAATGCATTCTATATAGTCTTGCACTTCCCTCTACAATTCTTTGATTCCTCAAACAGTTATACAAGCTTGACCTACTTCCTTGTACAATTGAGATAGCTCCTTTTAGGTTCCATCGCTTCTTCGTACCATATCAAGCATATAACCATTTTCTTCCTCATGTGTCTTCCTAGGAATTTCCTTTCTCAAGAACACTTCCCTATTTGTATTCTTCTTGACTTTCCATCCCATTCTACCTTGGAAATGCACTCAATACGCTTGCAATATACTTGGCATTCTCTGTATGCATCAACAATTCCCTTTCATTCTTGTCATAGTTCTTTGAGGAATATACTCAAACTAGCTTGGCATCCACCTATGATACCCTTTTTCCCTTTATCTCAACTATTCACAAAGTTTGTCCAATTCTAGAATCCAATTATTTTTTATGGATTACCTCTCATTGGAGTCTAATTGCATCCATATAGAACAAAATTGCACATAATGGACTTTTCACTCTCTCATCCACCGAGTGATTTACTATTGCACCTTATTCCCAGTGAGAACTATAAAAAAGGGGTGGATGTAATACTCTAATTATTCATAGAATAATTCATGGATACAATGCACCTTACCTTCATATATGTATTATGGCCCTCTTTATTAGAACACTACCTTCTTGGATTNGCAATATACTTGGCATTCTCTGTATGCATCAACAATTCCCTTTCATTCTTGTCATAGTTCTTTGAGGAATATACTCAAACTAGCTTGGCATCCACCTATGATACCCTTTTTCCCTTTATCTCAACTATTCACAAAGTTTGTCCAATTCTAGAATCCAATTATTTTTTATGGATTACCTCTCATTGGAGTCTAATTGCATCCATATAGAACAAAATTGCACATAATGGACTTTTCACTCTCTCATCCACCGAGTGATTTACTATTGCACCTTATTCCCAGTGAGAACTATAAAAAAGGGGTGGATGTAATACTCTAATTATTCATAGAATAATTCATGGATACAATGCACCTTACCTTCATATATGTATTATGGCCCTCTTTATTAGAACACTACCTTCTTGGATTCTCAATTTACCTAGTTGATCATGAATCATATCTTAACATTCTTCCCTCCTGGGCTTTGAGCATCATGTGAAGAAGCCTTGATATAACACTATTTATTTGAGTGTCTCTTCGCATCCTTGATACCAAGTTTCAAACCCTTTTCCCTGCTATTAAACCACTTTTCATATTCTCATGCTTTGCACCTCCATATGTACCAACTGCACATGAAATATCATGAATTCTAGATGGTCTTTCTTACTCATCATCCACATTTGGTATGCATTTTTTTCCCACATTAAAATTTCATTTGAGGTATTCCATATTGGTCAGTGAGTCTACATGTTTTTTTTCTTGCAGCTTCCTAAATAAATCACAAGCTTATTTTGAAGAATTGTACCTGCATATTCCTCATAACTGCAGATTTCTCTTGCATCTTCCACATATATATATAGACCTCATTCTAAACCTTTTATGTTCCATAAGTAAACTTAAGCTTCTCATAAATATGTGTACAATAACATTTGTTAGCCAAAAAATTATAATTTACAATTCTAGAAACATATGCACAATTTCTCCCTTTAAGGTAAATAATCATCTTCCTTTTGATTGCATGTGAGCTTAGTTGCTCCATTCATATTTATGGGTGCATATATGGATTATTCTATCCAATATATTTCCAACGGTTACTTTCTTTCCCAAATCTGAGCTTTGAGAAGAAAGTTACAGTCATCTGAATATTGCTAATTTATCCCTTTGGTACACTCTTCATTCTGGTGCAAATTATCCTAGACACCAACTTATGTCACTTGTACAAATAGATTTGTCAGGAAATAGGGGGAATTTTGTATGATAAATAGCTATTAATGATGACAGGGAATTCATAACAACTTTCATATTGTCAATATGATGCTCTAGTCAAAAACTACAACAATATGGAAATGACAACTTTGTCATTTTTCACCCTTTTTTCCAGACTTTTTTAGCCAAACTGGTTATCTCCCAAACTGTGCACTTCTGGAAAAAAAATCACTAAACCAATTTTTTCTGGCTCGATGAGTATACAAAATGTTGAGTAAATAAAATTTTCCATTTTTTCCATTTAGGGACCCTTTTCCTCCTTAGAAAATCCTGAAAATCCCCAAAAAGTGGTTTGGAATAGTGGATTTTTCCCTATTTCAGTATCCCTATTCCAAACTCCTTAGAATTTATTCAATTCCTTCATGGTTTATTTCCATTTCTACTTTCTGGACTCTCTCCAAGAAATTTAGCATAATCTAGATCTTTGCCCATGATCTGGACCTAGATCTTTAAAAACAACTATTTTGCAATTTCTGACAATTCTAAGCAGAAATGGGCAATGGCCCTCTCAGACACATTTGTGGATATCCTCACTGCAAAAAAAACCCAAATGTTCCATCTTGATATGACTTAATATGCTCAAATTATGGCCAAAATCATATTTTGGCTCCAGACTTGTTTTCTTTTAGACTAAAGGACAATTTTACCTATGTGGCATGTTTACTGACATGGATACTAATGTGGAATTTCGGGTCCACATGGCATCCTGAGTTGATTCCATGTCACCCTCCTGGTCTTCCTAGCCTGCTTCATCAACGGTCTCTCTATTTTGTCTCCTCTTTCTCTTATGTTGGCTTTAGAATTTAATAAAATATCAATATTTCACGGGCCCTATCTGTCCACCTGGCACAGCTATGACCCCGGATGGGACAAGGGTCCCACCTTGACTGGAAGAATCCATGTGGCACCTCTTCATTGGTCACATGGATGGGTAGGTCCCATCCCACGCCTTTATCTTGGCGTGCAAACTTGCATATCTCCTAGATCCAATGGTGGAGATTGGACGAGATCGATGGTGGAGAGGCCATGTCGCATCCCAAAAGAGCATGAGGTTTGATACACCCCCAGGTTTTTGACATTTCAAACCACTTTCTACATGGCATGATCTTACTGGTCTCGCATGGTACAAGGTCCTGAGCCAAAATTGCTTTGCCTCCCATGCGACAATGGTTTATGGTATTCGCTATACCACCGCCTCATGTGGCTCCCATGTCACTTTCCATTGTGCCACCAACTACCACCGTGGAAATACAAGTCACCTCTACCATGTCACTGCCACATGGCCTCCATGTCATGTACAGAAAAAATACCCAATTTTTGCAGAATTGCATAATTCTGAAATTTCTTCCCGAGTCGCCATGAATGGGGAGTCTGAGTGAAAAAATCATGTGGTTTTATAGCTAGGGATATGATAGGATTATGGATGGTGTTGCCCCAAAAAATAATATCATCTCCCATAATTCCATGGTTCTTTTTTGCATGAGCCTTAGCCTTTCATCTTGGAATCTTAGGTGGATTTTGATTAAGAGGTGAACATTCACCATGGGGAGAGATAAGGGAAAAGACTAAGCTAATGGCTCGTGTTGTGGAAGGGTTGGGATGCAGGGGGAGAACTAATTTGGTAACAGAATGGTTAACTTGAAAGGTTAAGGGTGGCCATTATAGGGGTCCCAACTATGCCAGGTGATGGAAAGAGAAAGGGAATCCATTGTATAAGATTCTTTGGATGGATGGTCTCTTAAAGAGGGGACCCACTAGGGGATAGTTCTTCATCACTTGATGATGGTGGAGAATGTAAGTTTTAAACCTGTGAAGTAAAGAAATGCATATAGATTCTTAAGCAATACACAAATTAATCAATCGCTCATACACAGAGTACACAGAGATTTTATACCGGAAACCCTCAACCGGGAAAACCTTTCTTATTTTCATTATATCGAATTTCACCATTCGCCAT
>SNQJ01S0000648.1:307518-321228 GCA_010110895.2 Picea sitchensis
TTTTTAGGTATTCCGTAGATACCAAAACCCTAATCCCTTAATCCGGGATTAATTTACAAATCCGCTAAAAATAGCAAAAACTGCCCAAAAAAAAAATTGGGGCGCTGCCCCGGGCTACCGCCCGGTGCCAAACGTTGCGCATAACTAGGGGGGCATACCTGCCCCCCCTGGGACCCCCCTAGGAAAGCGCCCGGTGCACACGTCAAAGCTCTAGGTGAATGGATCGTCAGACACAATTGTCGTATCTGACGCACCCACACACACACACATGCAAAGAATATAACACATACCCAGCAGAGAAAATATAGAGGGAACATAGGTTTCTTTGAGAACTAAGAACACCTTTTGAGTTAGGAGAAGGTGTCAAAAATGAAATGGGTGGTACCTTGAAAAAAGAGGATACTATATAGATGGGAGATCATGCCATATTCCAAGGACCAACTCCAAAAAATATAGGGGGTGGGGAGGATGAGTTCTCCATATGGTGGGTAAAACATGGTTGAGATTGGAAGGTGGGACGGGTTTGTGATATGTAAGCTAGTTGAGGGTGACTACTTTCTTATTGTGGGTGAAATACATGGTATGAAATACTAATTGGGTGACCGCCTTCATGGTAAACATGTAATTGTGCCTAAGTAAGATGTTGTAATCAAGTATGGAATCCACAACTTCAGTTTCAATCAATATAGTTTTACTGGAGAATTTGATGGAAATTTTCTAAAAAATCCCATATGGTTACGAGAGGTTTTTATAAGCACAAAGGATGTTGGTGGTTAGGGTCAACTATGGGAATCCCAACTTCCAAACCAAGGACTCCATGATATAGGTGGAAGAAACTTTATTTGGAATACAATGATGAATGATGAAGTTCTTAACCATAATTAGGATATGGAATGTGGAAGGAGGGATCCTAGGCTTTGCTTCGTGCAAATCAAATGTCATTAACTAAGAATATGAATGATCAATGGATCCAAGGATGGAAATGAAGGCCTTTTATTGGGAAGGGAAAGATTGAAGGACTTCTAATGCTGACATGGTAGAAGGAGATTGAGAAAAATCATTGACAATACTGTAGCTATGGACAACCCTTTCACGCGGGTTGTGTTAAGTCCTATGTAAGGAAACTTAGGCACATGAGGCACATAGTTGATAGTGGATCAAGGGGTAAAATATTGTCCACCAGAATATGCTAGGTATTTTCCTTAGTTGTAGATTCAAGGTTATGCATTCCATATGTGCAAGTTCATATTTGAAGTTGTATGTTGTTGAAGTTCATGTAGATGTGTTAGGAAGAAGGGTGTCCATCAATTGATGTATTGGATGAAGAAGAGGATAGAGGGCTCATCATAAACCACTAAATTTTGTTGGTATAAGACATTTGGTAAAACTTTGGGTTGTGGAGGTTGAGGGTTCCTTTGTGAGGACCAAACATTTCCAAGTGGGGGATTCTTGTTGTGGTTTCCCTGTAAGCTTGTATCTAGTGAAACATAATAATTTTTCAACAATGATTAGTGCAATGGTCATATGTTCCACAAATAGTGTAGATATGGTTGGTTTGTAACTAGTTAGGAAAAACCTAAGATGATTGGTCCCTAACGGGTTGGTTTAGAACTTGAGTGGGGTTTCCCCTAGAATTATTAGGGTGATGTTATTGGTTTCCACCTTTCACTTGTGGTTGATTATTTTCCTTCTCCTTATGCTTGTTTGGTGGGTTTTGATTGGTTTGACATGGTGTGTTTTGTTGTGAAAAAATATGACTAGATTGTGAGGAAGGATGGACCAAGTTGATATTAGATTATGGTAAGGGGGGAGGGGGGATGAACTATCATTTTGGAGGACATAAGAAAGGGAACTATGGATTTTGAGGTGGGGGACCACCATACGAGGTATTGAGCCTATAATAAGTAGTGGGGTAACTATAAGAGTTATATCTGCACTGGATGGACCATGTCCACCATTGGAGGTAGTAGTCCTAGAATAAGGAGGGTTAGGATGGCCATAATGGTTATTGTAAAGGATGTTCATAAGGAACATTGACATGCTTATAAACTATTGGATCATGATGAAAGTGAATGGCCCTCTATAATAACATCATTTGCATGTGATACCCCCATTACTGAAGGTGGTTTGTGATCAAGGTGATGAGGAGCATTTGAAATGATAATATATAAATACCATGATTGTGCATAAAAAAGGTCAAATTGTTGGTATTTTAAGATCATCTCTTGTTCAGTTCAAGGCTTGGTGGTGGCCACGTCTTTAGAAATAGAAAGGAGAGATTTCAAAAACCAATCCATGAGGAGGGGGTCTTCAATGGAAATATTACGAATGTTGTGAATCTATGTCACTCATGGATATGGTCTATGATATGGGTGGAAGTGGTTTAGAGGCTCATGGTAAGGATCTAGTCTCCTATGTCATGGTAGGTTGGTAATTGAAATTTTTTTAAGAAGAATATGGAAATGGATGCAAACATGGCATGGGAACCTGAAGGAAGTTCAATGCACCATTTGGTGGTGATCTCAATGATGGTTCTTTGAAACAACCTACATCGAACATAATCTTGCATAATTATATTAGAGGAAAACCACAAATGAAAGGTCGTCACATTGTTTAATGTGTCCTCTTAAGCTCAACCTTCGAACTTGGGATATTCGATGACAACTTGGTAGGAATGGTTGAGAAAATGGTATCATGTTGGATAGGATCATTTATGAGATGTGACAAATCCAAAAGTTTCATACTCACCATAAATGTCATGATTTTGGGAACACGGTTCCCTCCATGAGGAAGAGGGGGCGTGAGTGGAGGTCCTCTAGATCCTCTAGATCCCCCTTAGCCTAACATGGTTACATAAGAACTTGTGGTGCAACAAGAAATTTAATTCCTAGATGACAAGCTAGATGGAGGTGGGAAAACAAAAATCCAAAGATTAGGATAGGAAGAACTTGCAATAGTGTCAATGACCTTAAAGCTCCAGGTCTAGGTGAAATTGACTAAGTTCTTATCAAAGTAGTGTGTTGTATGAATAATTTTCCAAAGATGTCACCAAAGGAAGAAAGTGTGCATTTGGTACAAAAAGTGTTTTTCAAGTGTCTTTCCAATGGTGATAAGTTGTTTTTGGTGAAGAAACAAGAACATGCCTAAGATAAGCTAAGAAAGCACAATATATCTGCAATGGATAAAAAGGCCTTCCAAATGTCTCAAAAGACAACAATCAAACCCATTGATTAAGGCAATTGAAGGTCTAAAAGAGTGGCTATACTAAGCTATGATGAAAGTGATGAAATCCAAGGGGCTCTCCTTATCTGTCTCGTGTTCCCAAATAATCCCATGAGAAAGCCACCTGGTGATAAACCTATGATTGGTCACTAGGATGACTGTTCACAAGTCATGGACAAGGGGTTTCCAGTCTCACCAATTAGGAAACACACATATTTGAATGAGTTGGGGGTCCCATGCAAATATTTTGGCCCAACCTCATCATTGACACCAAAAAGATGGTGTGTCCTTTGTACTAGTAAAATACACATGCTAAGAAGGAATCCAAGTCCCTTAGGGAAATTTATATGTTTCAATGAAAAATTACCATGGAGTGTTGTTTAGATTCATAACTCCATGGTCCTAACCAAGACTATAAATTTTTTTGGTTCCTCAAAGGAGTATTTAGTCGATTATATTACTTGATTAATTTTAAATTTCTTAGCTTCGTGAAATGGACCAAGATTATTGTCTTTTAAGTATTACCAAAGGAACTAGGTTACTCTCCCAACCATTTTTGAATCACCTATATCACTAAAAGCATAAGGTGGGGAGCATATTTTGATATGAAAGAGGCTTTGCTTCTTTCAATGTGTGCACAAGTGGCATGGAGTACTGGAATGAAAAATGTTGAAGGAGAAAATGATGAAATGTATATTGAAGAAAAGGAAATAATTGAAAATGAAAAATACTTGAAACAAATGAAGTTTGTTCTTTATCATTGTCAATTCCTTAACTTTGATCAATGTTTTTGTCAAGACAACAGTAATAAAGCAACTAATAATTTATGAAAACTTAACATGCAATATACTATTGGTATCACACCATTTCANTACTTGAAACAAATGAAGTTTGTTCTTTATCATTGTCAATTCCTTAACTTTGATCAATGTTTTTGTCAAGACAACAGTAATAAAGCAACTAATAATTTATGAAAACTTAACATGCAATATACTATTGGTATCACACCATTTCATCTACTTGTACAAATGAAAGAGTTTACACTGAAAACATCAAATATCAATATAAACCAATACAATGAAGAAGCCTTATGTTTCTATGGATGATAAAAGTTAAATGAAATAGTTTACCAAAAAGATGACTATGTGACACGTGAGTTCATGAACAACACACATGGTTTGGGTAGTCCTTCTATACTTTTACAATGGCTCTTGTACATCCTTAATGCATTAAATTTCACAATCTAGCAAATTACATGTTGCTTCCATGCAAAATTATAGTTTGGGAATGCTCAATTCATGTTGTTTCCAACAATCATGATGAAGCACTTGAGTTATGTAAGGTAATTTCATGAAGCAAGGATTAGGAAACATCTCCACTTCCCATACCCTCCACCAAGAAAATACTATAAATATAGTCATCCTTTAAGGAATCAAATAGTTCAATGAATTCAAGATTACACTACAATTGTATAACCAAATATTGTAAGCCCTTGTTGCAAGTATTGTTGCAAGTATTTTCATTATGCTTAAAGGTGTTGGTATGACTCACTTGTGTTCTTCATTGTCCATTGCATGAAGAGGAGAGATTTTAGGCTAGTCACCACCAAATCAAAGAGAGAGTCTCAACATGGAAAGAACCCCTCTCCCCCGAAGAGAGATCTTGGAGATCACCTACAAAACTCACTTAAGGTGAAATTGTTTTTTTTTGTGATCTTCTTTCCATTCATATTTATGCAAAGAATTTGGTTTCTTCCCCACAATTAAAATCATGGTTAAATTTTTGAACGCTTTTCTCTTTAGATTTAGTATTGATAATTTGAAATAACGAATAACATGATAGAATTGTAGTGATGGCCCTTTATGGTCGTATTTTGTGGGTCCATAAAGGAGGATTCTTCATTTGAGTTCACCTTCTCTTTATTCACATCACAGGATGGCTCATTGAGAAGCCTACCCTAAGGTTTTGCTTCTTCTTTATCTTTTGATTTCCACTGATTGCATATGGGAAAGTAATTTATTTAGTTTTTCTCACTTACACAAATCATTCATTTTATTTTCTATCTGCACCAAAACTTCAAACCTATTGGTTGAGTACATTTGGTACATACTTTAAACAAATCAAACATAATAGAATGATGACTCCAATAGGGAAGGAATACATTACTTATTCCTTCGTTTGGATTTGAGACTTTCTAAAATAATTTAAACACTTTCTAGCAACCATAATAGTAAAGTACACTATATTGTTACCCCAACAGTTACTTGAGAGGTCTACAAGTTTTTGTTCGCTATTTTTTCTCATTTCAAGTTTGCATAGTTTCCCTTCTATACTCATTGATGTTAAGCAGATGAAGGGACCTCCTCTTGTACCATTTCATTCTTTACTTGGAAAAACCTCATCTCCCACACCCTTGTTACACCAATGATTGAGTTACAAGCCTTTGAAAATAGACTTTGTGACCGAACTAGGACTCTGCCTAATCTCTCAATTGAGTTAGGTGGTAATATTGTCTTCATCAATGTTACAATTATGACAAATCCAATGGAGTAAACTTTCCTCCTTCAACACGATACATCCATTTCATGAATGCTTTGGTTTCTTTACTCTTTCGGGTCATGAGATTCTCTCATGAAGAACAAATTGTCACCATTGATCAACTCACATACTGGATGCCCTACCACATCCAATGACTTGACACAATCTCACCTATTGTCACTCACATTAACCGAATTGACTATGTGCAACTTATGAATTTTTCACAACATTAATTAAGTGCAAACCTATGGCTGAAGAAACACATCCTCGACAATTTTCCATGGGAGGTATTGTTGACCCATTTTCCAGTCAACGCCAATTTAATTGCAAAGTAATACAATACGTCCCTAATCTTAATTTAGATCTTATGGGACTTTCACCCAATTGCTAGAACCTCGCCATTGGTAGAATCATATTGTTAATTATTTATTAAATAAGTAACTAATGCTCCCCAATGTGTGTGCACCGCAGTAATAAGGATGCTTGATGTGGCAAGATTATGTATGTTTTCAGTTATTAGGGCGATTATTCATGGTTGCTATAGTTTGTTCTTCTATTTTTATCATGGCAATGTCGTCATGAATATCTTGGTTGATGATATTCTTTTTATGGTTCATTACAACATGTTAATTATGGTTATGATTATATGTAGTTGTACCATCGTTTTGACTTGATATAGGGTACTTGCAAGTACATTTGCTTAACATAACACTCAAAATTCATTCTAAGTGTTTGTTGTAAGTGGACAATGTTATATGATTGCATGCACTTGGTTATGATTTTTATAATGTTATTCTTTACCACTCATAGTGAATTTATATCCTAGACTTATAAAACAAAAGGTTATATATAAATGAATGTAGCTACACATGTATAAGTGACCTATGAATTAATCTATGCATTATAATGACCATATGATCAGTTTTATTCGTAGTTAATGGTGAGTGGCTTGGGATGGTCCTAAGTGACATAAACTATGGTGTCAACCACACCCTCCTAACTTTATTAAATGATGGAGAAGGGTAAAATGTTTGTTTCATAGTTTTGTCACCTTGAGAGACTCCTTGGAATTTAAAGTTGCAAATACTTGAGGGACAGTGAGCCACTTGGCCACAAAGTACTATCACCTTAATAATAATACATGCATGATGGATGCATTGACATCTTCCAACTATGGATCAAAATCCAACATCAAAGATTCTTTCTTTCATAATGCAATGGAGACTACCCTAGTTTGGCTAGTCATTTTGACCTTTCTCCTTACTGCTTTGGGTAAGCTCAACCTAGCTACTAATGGTGTATGGAGGGTGAATTTTTGGATCTAACATAGCCTCTATGATGCTTTTTTTATGGTGTTAGTGGGTGATATACTCTATGCTATCCTTTACTATATAACCAAACTTAAATTGTTTGGTTGGATTCAACCCTCCTATGCTTATCATATGAGATTCTTACCCATACAAGTAAGGGTTGAACTCTACTAAATAAACCATATTTCATGGTATATTTATTGGGGTTATTCTACTTGTAATAAAGGAACCTCGATGTGTGCTTGTTCTCATATTAAGGAGGTCGAGTTCACCATGGATTCGACATCAAGGGCACAAAATCTAGATGAAAGGTACAAGATAAGCTCTAAAAAATGGAAGAAACTAGCATTGATTTCACTATATGATGTTTTCATGCTAAGTGGATTTGAAACCGAGGTTGATACTATTTGTGTATTCCCCTCCTCCATTTCATCACCCATTACCATTTAATTTCCTTCCTTTCAATTCTAGATGGGAACCCTTATTTGCAAAGCCTCTTTCATCATTTTGAAATTTATGAGATGCAGAAGCCAAGCTCTACTTAACTTCATGCATTATATCTTGTTTTTGGTGTTTATATATGGAGTTATACAATCCCAAGCTTATTGTTGGATGAGTGTTGGGCTCGAGATATGTTATATTTTCTATCATGTAAAACCTCCATTCATAAGCTATATTCCCGCACTCTTGATACATTCTATAGCCATTATCCCTTCACTTACCACTGATTACATCCATTCTACCTTGTGGTTAATTATTGTTGTTTTCTTGTCTTTTTAAGTGATTAAGGATGTTTTTAACATGATTTTATGGATGATGGTTTAATCCTATCTTTCAATGTCCAAGCAACATGTCCCTATTCCTTTACATGTATTGTTCCTATACCTGCACTATCTATGTCTGGATACCTGTATTGTTCATATTTCGGTACCATTATAGTCATTCAGTACCAACACATTCTACAATCATCATGTACCAACTCTAACATCTACATATATCTACTTTCCATTTGCTAATCAAACACACACAATATAACATCAGCGTAATGTGGTCAAACTCTGGTTTGATTTGTTATTTTAGCATAATGTGGTCAAACTCTGGTTTGATTTGTTATTTTGGCCCTGCATGGACCATATCACTTGAATTATTGATTGGTTCTAATCAAATAAAGGTTGTACTTCTATTTATATGCTATTTTCAGCCATGTTAAAACTATATCGATCAAATTGTGAAAGATCCAGTAAAACGGGGGCAATTCTGCATCAATTCTGTACCTGCTTGAGCGTGAAATCATTTTTTGAAACTTGTTCACACCTCCAAATGTCAATGTCAAATAGCCAAAAGGGTTTTTGGATAATAATGTTATCTATCTCCCATGGAAAAAGGTTTTGATTTGGATGCACGGATTCCAAGAAAATCAAAGATTTCAAAAGTTGTCAAACCCAGATTTTTAGCAGAAAATTAGTTGGAATGGGCATTTTACACCTCGGTTTACGTGCCGTTGGGAGTAGATACAGAAACACCGCCAAATGGGTTTTTAAAAAACCTAGCGGGCTACAAAACCCAAAAATAGTTTTGTGAAAATTACAAGGGATTCGGAGATCTAGTGGGGTCTTCAACGCCAACTTTGGAGAAATCACTGTCACGTTCTTTAAAAAAAACCAAATTGGTGCATTTTCCAGATTTCATGCAAGTTGTTCAAGGTTGTTTCGATCTGATTCTATCTTAACCTCATAAGATTGGCATCTATAAATCATGATGTGGAGAAAGAGATTTTATTGATTGTAATGGAGAGATCATTAACATGTTTATTATTCTTTGTAAAAATTATTATATGAGAACCATCTCATAATAATGTAATTTGGAGATTTATTTCGACACAATGATAGGCTGGTATTATGGAGAATTGGTTTTGGCGTGAGCGGTCTGTGATCTGGTAGCTTTTTCGGCAATGTTAGCCAGGTTGGGAAGGGCCCCTCTATCCTGGGTAACGATCTGCCTTTTTATCTCTGCTAGTTAGATTGTGAGTGCAATTAATTTATGTTCCATTTATATTTTGTTTGCATTGTTTTTCTCCCTGTTTCAAGTATGTTGTTTCATCTCAGTTTTGTATTATTTCGGTTTGAAAATTTTATTATGAATTCTCACGAGATCAATCTTCAAAAAGAGCACCTGCAATTTTGCGATTTTTCTTTGTCTGGCACTTCGTTTTCCCACAGATATATCAGTGATTGCTCTCTGCAATTGATAACGCTGCATATCTGTCCATTTAATTTTCCAACCCACAGCCTTTCAACTACTCTTTCACACCTTCATGCTGACAGATCGACCTTGTTTTCCTCAGGTGAACGGTTATTCGTCCTCCTAATTAATGCAGCACTTTTTTTCCAGGCTATTGTTTACTTCTTGTGCATATTTTTAATTATTGTGTCGGTGTTTATGTCGTGTTAAACCTACATTACATGAGTTTTGTTCCCGTCCATTATGTTCTGATCTCCATTACTTGTTTTATAAATAATGCATTGTTATATTGGGGTTATTTTGTTCATGACATTTTGGACTGCTTTGGTAAATGTGTGATTGTATTGTTCACATATATTATTTTATTCCGTATACATCATTTTATTCCATCTAGTTTTGATTTTGTTCCTTTATATATATTTATTGTTTTGTTAATATTTAATTAATGTTTATGGTGTGTTGTGTATTATTATTTTTGTTTATTGTTATGTAATAAACATTTGTTTCAAGTTGTTATTGTTATTTTGTATTTGTAGTTATTTTGATTAATTATATATTGTGTGAATTACTATGTTAGATATTAGTTTATGGTTTTGTTAAATAGATTATGTATTGCCATATCATTATTATAGGTTAATGCATTGTTTTGTTATTATATATATTGTGGTATTGTTATTTGTTGCTCTTGGTTAAGTATCACAATTATATGTGCAAAGTTAAATGGAAGATCCATACAAAGCAATCTCATTCTTGTACATAAATCTTGTACCAACACATTCTTGTACCTAAACAAAATTAATCATGTACTTGTATATTCATTTTCATACATAAACAAAACTAACTTTTTATTTTTGGATGAAGCTTTGAGGAACATCTCAATTGCATGGTTTAAATTTAGATTTCATTTTCCATTTGTTTGATTGTTTTTTTCTTTAGTTAGTTTGATTTAACTTGGTTTTCCCATAGCTTAGCTAACCACTACAGGAATCCATTGAAGGACGGAAAACTTAAGTCAGCTACTCATGATTAATTACATGAACATCACCTGAGTCCATGAAAGATTGTGATCTAAGATTTTATAGCACTAAGTTATTCATGTGTCCCAGTGATGAATCATTAGTGTTTATCTCCCGCAGTTTACATTTAAATTCTGCAGTGTGGGTTTGAAGATCGTTTTGTCAGCTTTAGATTAGGCTAGACTAGGCTCCAATCCTGCAATTCCTGTGCTTTCACCTCGAAGCTTACGAGCCTTGGTTGATAATTTAATGTGGGAATTAATAGTGCATATATTTAGCCCCACATTTTTGGCGTTGTTGCTAAGGAGGTGATAAAGAGATTAGAGCATAGGTAGGTTTCTTGTATTTCTCCAAAGCCTTGATTGTTGCTTTCATACAAATGTGTTTCTTTTCATGCAAGTGTGGTGTGATTTTAAGGACAACCTAAGGGCGAAGAGAAGACGGTAAGACTTGAGGGAAGTGCCCACACATCCACTTTAGTGGGGTTGCTCCAAAGTTAGGTTGTCTTCTTCCTTTCAGTAGTTAGAATTTGTGTTTTATTAGCATTAACCATTTTTGTATATATGAGAAGAGAAGATAATTTGTGTGAACATATAACTTGGTGACAACATGGTCCTAGTAGCATGGTGGCACTTCGAGTATATAATCGATTTTCTTACATTTGCTTTTAGTTTGCTTCTTTTTATTTCTTTAGTATTTTTAAAAGTTTTTGGGCACTATAAGAACCCCCCCTCTACACTAGTCCATGTGTGAAACAAGGTCACCCATCAACCAGCAACAAGGACTCAAATATGATCAATATTTTGGAAGAACTCTCTCCATCCTAGCAGTAACTGGGATCTCAATCTCTGCCTCGTAGAAAGAACAAATATTGACAGTAGTCAAGAACCTGTCTGCCTCTCCAGAAGTGAAAGAAAAGCAAGATTTCCATGAGCTACATCCACAAGAAGATCTAGAAGCCTCCTTTGATCACCCTTTCCAACCTGTAGAGGAGACTGAAGAATCATTCAATGGAGAGAAACCACTAGAACATGAGATCGAGGAGTTCTTGACATGCATATCGCCAGATCCAATATGCATCCAAGAGATAAACCATCCAAAAGAAGATGATTTGTGTGGCGTGATCG
The DNA here is from genome assembly GCA_010110895.2 of Picea sitchensis. Lineage (NCBI taxonomy): Eukaryota > Viridiplantae > Streptophyta > Pinopsida > Pinales > Pinaceae > Picea > Picea sitchensis. The sequence continues at coordinate 318,973 of SNQJ01S0000648.1, forward strand.
AGGGAGACATGTAGAGTGGTATAAATGAGAAAGTGAACCAAGAACATCAAGATTACATTGAACATTGGTTCCAGACGACAACCAAATTGAGCCACCACTCTCTTCTTCGACAACTCTTTACATCCTATCATTCAAGACAGTTGGTTCCTCAGGTTCGGTACTTATTAAAGTATATTGTTCAAACCTAAATGTGAGTATATTCATAATATTTTTACGCACATGGTTACACTAGAAATATTCTTACACGTGAAATATGGTTTCATATTCTTAGATAGGATAGAGTAATAAATAAAAATTGCATGTTAATTAACTTAGTTCTAAATAAATGCAACATTTTTTCATGTTTCTTTCCAAATAAATGAACTACATAAAGATCAGAAACCAAAACAACTTAGGATATTTCTTCTTATTATTACATACATATTTCCGACTATTAATAATAACAGTTGCTCATAAGCCTAATCTTTAAAATATTATGGGGATTTACAAAATCTTTAAGGTCTACATAATGATTCTCATATGTAACTTGTAAATCATGGTTTCATATCAGAACTTGTTATTCAAGCATTCTTATCAAATAGTAGCAAGATAGTGAATGAAACTTCTACTTGTGAGGGAACACAATCTTATATGGAGAAAATGAACTTGGGGACTAGAGGCACATTTAGGTCATTTTCTCATGTCCTCATCCACCACACATTAAGTAAGTTTGACCATGATATGTCTTTCGACTAATCTCAATACATAAGTCTATTTTTCATGCGAACAATCTTTTATGGGCAATCTATAAAATATCTTCCAACCCAATACCACCCCATCATGTAAAAAGGTTTTCAAAGATGCTTCCCCATTCACCCATATGAAAATAATCTATAAATTTTATCTTAAGGGTAAAGTTTGGGACAAGAGCCTTTGATGGAAAATGGTTGTAAGAGGCTAACCCGTTGGAAGCGGGTATTGGCTTGTCATATAACTAGGAAAACCCATCAAGGTATTGAACATGCTCGTGGGAAATGGGGCATTCTGCATGGGGAGGATATTTCTTAGATGTTAAAATTATCCCATCAAAGTATTGAACAAGCTTGTTGGCAATGGGTTCTGATTTTGATATCTTTAATTATGCCTAATCTATATTTGTCTGTATGAATAATATACTTGCATAAATCCTTAAGAAGAAGCATGCATGGTTGAATAAAAGGGCTAATGAACCTCATTTAATTGTCATTTGAGAATGTCTGTAAGATGGTCTTAAGACCCTGTCATTCATACCTAAGATATCATTGTCCTAGAAGTGGGACCCATAACTGTAAGAGTCTAATAAACTCAAATGTGAAATTATCAATATTACTTCAATGACTTAAATTCTCTAAGAAATTAAACAGGGATGACTAGTTTCCTATCGGTTTCTCATTTATTAAAGGCCACTTGTCTCCTCATGTTTTCCTATCTAAGGATGAGAGGAAAAATCCCCCATCATAATTTACATGGTTTATTGAGCATAAATCTGTTAATGATTGATGAAATCATATGTAATAAGTAATTTAGGAATTCCCTTTATGCTTGTAATGTTTTAAAATTAATTTCATTTCCAAATTTACAAGCATGGATAAAGTTTAAGTTTTGGTTGTTTCTTTGGCATAACATCAATGTTTATTTCTTCTCTCATAATAACAATGTTGGTTTAGTTCTTTTAGATTTTTATGTTTCAGTACTACTGGTACAGAAACCAGTAGGTTCCTGTACCAACAGTACATAAATTTAAATCTTTTTCGAGGGTACTTTTTGCAGGATATTTTCAGTAGCCCTCAGATTTAGCATACTTCATTTCCATCCTTTGGTCAACATGCACCAATTCCACATAGTCCTCTTTTAGCTTGTAAAAGTTTTTGTGTGCTAATAAGAGTTTGCATGAGGACATGCAAACCATCATGTGTGGGGGAAAACAAAGAGAGAGACAAAAGGAATCTCAGCAGATCAACATTCATCAACTCTATCCTAGATATGTAACATCTTTGAGTCTTTCTCGGCTTAATCTTCAGTTTCAGCCAGCATGAACTCCCATTCATCTTCCACTTCATCAACCTATAGTGCACATTAAAGTGAAGGTAAACTTCAGGTAAAATTGGTTTAAGACTCTTTGAATCATTAAAAAGTTTAAGGGAACTTGATGATTAACCACTCCATACATTTTATCTTTCGTAAACCATTATCATTCATTCTCCATCCACAATTCATAATAAAATGCATAATACTCTG
>SNQJ01S0000649.1:31339-49549 GCA_010110895.2 Picea sitchensis
CGTAACAGCCTTTCCATATTGGTATTTGATTGAAACGACATGAACTTTATGTATATTGTTACAGCTGTAACAAATCTATTTTGTGTTCAATTATATCGATTATAATTATGTTGTGGCATATCATATCTTATATGATTACGATTTTGTTTGATTATGTTTGTATTGATTACGATTATATCGTATCATTATATGATTTGATTCACTGCTTAATTTTGTTTGATACGAAACAGGCCTGTCAAGATTTGACCATGTTTTATGGTAACTGAAAACAGAGCATTCTTTACTCTGTTTCGGTTGCATTCATTTTGATATTGTTTAATTTGAATGATAGTTTCACTTGAATCATTGGTAATTCATTTTTTGATGATTAATAAAAGATGATTAGATTTGATTTCATTTGATTGCTATCTGGTCTTGTATGCTATTCTTGACTAGCTACAGAATCAAAAGATTCTGTAGCTAAGTCTGTGGAATAATTTTTTTATTGTTTTCTTAATGAAATATCTTTCTAATTGGATATTTATGTTCTATTGCAGGTAAATTCGAATTGGCAGTAGATATGATGAGCAGTTAGGGGATGTTTCAAAGATTTCACTTGCATTTTATTTTCTTAGTTTAGAAGATTTTGGGGATTTTTCCGAGATTATGTAATACATTTTGATATTATCCACAAGGAAGTTTTACCTTGTGAAGAGACTTATAAATACTTATGATTTTTGTAATAATCATCATCCTCATTCGTGGGAGAACAAGGATATGGAGTTCTGATATAGACTAGAGCAGAATTGATGTTTTGTAACAGCTTTAGCTTCTCAATATATCAACATTTTGTTTCATGTTTTGTATATCACCTTGCTTATGGTTTATGACTACTTTAGCTATCTAAATCAAATGAAAATGATATAATTTTATTACTGTTATCCATATCTTGTCTCTTCCAAATAGATAAAAGACATAACGATTGTTAATTCAGTTTCTGAACGACAGGTTTATCTTCTTCATAAATTGAATTGTTATATATAAGTCCTTGCATAATAGGTTTCCCTTATTGCAGGAATTTATAATCATAAGATTGTTATGATTTTATTTTATGTCTTGTTTGTCTTGTAAATCACTTCAAGAAGCAACACAGCCAATCGTTTACGAAAAGCTTACGGACCAATTCGGTGCGAGTTTCTTCCTCTGACCAGCTTAGAAGTTATCACACACAGGGCAGACTTGGAGTGTTTCCAGGTCAATTAGTCTGTTGTTTATTGTTTTCATTAAGTAGTTTATTTCAGACATAATTCTAATTAGATTTATATTAGATTGTTTAATTTCAGTAAATATATTAGATTGTTTAATTTCAATAATGTTTATTTCTTTTTCATAAGATATAAAAATCAAAAAGATTATTGGTTGTCTTAGGGCAGAAAACGTATGAGTTTTGCAGGTTTTAATTAAATCTGTAGATTTTTTATAATGTATAATTGTGAATAAGTAATATTGTAGCTGATAATTAGGTAGTTGATTTGAGTTATTATAATAGTAATTAGTAAATTGTTAGAATAGTTGTATTTAGTTTTAGTTTAATTAGTAGTTTGTTTTATTTAGATTAGTGAGCTGGTTTTATACGTTTTAGTCAGTTTTTAGTTAATTTCTTTTATTGATTTTGTTTTATTAGTTTTAATTAATTAGTTTTAGTTTCTTTTAGATTACTTAGCTCAGATCAATTCTCTCTTTGGTTTTCTTGAAAGACCTTAGAGCATCCAATGGAGCCGTTAAACTCGTCAGGATGGTCCATTCCAAACGGCTTGGGTTATTTAGACAGCCCTGGACCGGTTCCACTCTCCGAGTTGACGGACGATCAATTTCCCCCGTCAACATATATATATATATTTCTTTAATAAATAAAGTTTGAATTTCTTTACCCCCTTCTTGTTGTATGTCTAATTATCTTTTTGTTCATATATTCTTCTTAGACATAGGTTTTAAATTCACTAGGTTGGGTGACATTTTAGGGGAAAAATTGTTTTTAAATTTTACTTATCATATCATTAATTTTAAGGCCCATAAGGTTTATTCACTTACCAGTTAGAATCGTGACATGCCCTTTAGGACACACTATGTGCTCCAAGGGTTCCACTTGCCTCTTTTTGTTTTCCTTGCGCAACGTTCCCTTCAAGACGCACTATGTGCTCCAAGGGTGCCACTCGCCTCCTTCTGTTTTCCTTGCACAACATTCCCTTCAATACACATCACGTACTCCAAGGGTGCCACTCACCTCTTGACTGAATTTGGTATACATCAAACCCCTGGAGTCAATACTCCACCAGGTGATCTTGTGGGAGACTAAGGGCCTCTAAGGAATAAGGCCCCTTCCTTATTTTTGACCCCTTAGAATCATCGTGAGCGACTGCCACAATATTCTCTCACGGCATTGTGGGTCTTCTCGAACTAGGTAATCATTAACCTACAGTTTGAGCCACGATGGGAATGCTAGTAGTTTGTGGCAAGGTTGATGCCATAGCTCTCCCTCAATGTCTTTGGTTGTCATACGTGGCCCCTCTACTCCAAATGTGGGTCTGGTCAACAATCTATCATCAGCCTGCATCCATCAACGAATCATGTCGGCAATAATAATCAATTATCATAACATCTAATCATATGTACATATTTCACATCAAAAACATTCAAACCCAACATTTCACTCCTTGACTCGATCCGGAGTCCAAAGGGTTTCATCGATGCCTCTGCATCCTTAATGTACAAAGTCTTGAACACTTAGGAGAGCCCAGTCAATAGCACATGTCTATGTAAATACAAAAAAATAACATATCATCATATCCATAATATCTCATAATCATAATCAAACAACCAATAATATAATAATCTAGATCACTTGCAAGGAAGTGTCCTAAAAAATAATTTTTCTCAGTGCGCACAAGAGCGGGATGCTACACGATCGTTCTGTTTCGAAGTATTGTTTCTTTCCTATCCAAAATGCACAGAGGTTCCTCTTGGAAATCACCTTCTGGTTCCACCTGCACCTTGTTCCAATCATTGATGTGTGTAGGATCATGAATATAATTTTTCAATAAAGAAACATGAAAAACATTATGAACTATTAAATTTGCAAGAAGTGCCATTTGATATTCCATGGGTCCGATTCAATTTAAAATATCGAAGGGGCCACAAAATGTTGGCGCCAACTTGGAACAATTTCCTTACTTTAGAGAGCTTCTTTTTGCTTTGACTTTTAGATATACTTGTTCCCCAATTTTGAATTCTTGATGTCTTCTTTTTATATGTTCATAGATTTCTTGTCGGTCTTGTGCTTCTTTCAAGTTTTGTTGTACCGTTTTTACCATTATTTCCATTTCTTGGAGCATTTGTGGTCCCACCATAATCCTGTCAACTGGATCATCCTAACTGATTGGGGTTGTGCATTTATTTCTTGTAATACTTTGAAGGGACTCATCTTAGATGATGTCTGATAACCATTATTGTAAGCAAACTCAACTAAGTGTATATACCCTTCCCACTTAGTTGATTTTTTTCTTATATACATTCACAACATGTCTTCGATAATTGTGTTTGTTCGTTCAGTCTTCCCATTCATCCGTGGATGGTAAATTATGCTAAAATTCAAATTAGTACCCAAACCTGTAAACAATTCTTTCCAAAAATTGGACGTAAATTTGACAGCTCTATTTGAAATCACCATCTTAGGAATTCCATGCGGCCTAAAAATTTCTTTCATAAAAATTTCACTGATATTAATCATTTTGTAAGTATATTTCACAGGTATAAAATGTGAAGATTTACTTAGTTTATCAATCACTACCATAATTGAGTCATTTTGTCTTTGAGTCTTAGACAAACTTATGATGAATTCCATCGAAATAATTTCTCATTTCCATTCAAGTATAGGTAGAGGTTGTAATGGAACTGTTGGATGTTGATGCTCATCCTTTACCTGTTGACAATCTAAACATTTAGACAAATATTCAACTCTTTTGTTTTTCATGTTAGACCAATAAAATTGTTTCTTTAATGATGTTATCATTTTGTGGTATCCTAGATGACCAGAATACAGTTTTTTGTTCAGTTGATCAAGAATTGTTTTCTTCAAATCAATAGATTTAGGTAGATATAACCTATCTTTGAACCTTAGCATCCCCTCTTTATCTATACTTACATCTTTTCTAGTCATATTTCCTGCGTTTCCTTGCAATTCTATTGTTGTTTTGATGCAATTTTCATCATTATTGCTTGCATAGTTTATCCTATGTTCGATATCATTTTATGCCTTGCTGATAATTATTTCATAAATCCCACTAGTCCTCCAACTTAGTGAATATGCAACTTTTTTTTCCTTACCCTTGATGTTTCATAATTCAAAATCAAACTCACTTAAAAAGGATAACCATATCGCTTGTCTTACATTGAGATCTAGTTGACTGAACTGTTGGAGTTACTTCACACACACCTATGATTTATTTTTCCTAAGTTTATTCCTTGTTTATTAGTCATAATTATTCATTATCTAGTCTCCTATATTTTAGGTGAGAATATTCCACCTGGAGAATATTCTCTTTCAGTTGACACTTCAGTTTGACTAGTTAAGTTGAGTTTAGATGTTGCATTGGGATCATCAGCTTGCAACATTGGGATCATCACCATGTTAATTAGACATTGCCTTGTTATCATCACCATAGTGGCACATTAGCCTTTATTCCATAAATTAACCCCTCACTACTCTTTGTTCAGTCAGTTAACTGAAGACTAGTTGACTAGTTAACTCAACTAGGTGACAACTCACTCACGTAACTGCCTGAGAGACTAGAATAGGTGGAAGTTCACTCCCGTAACTGTTGGTGTGTGTCTATATCACTCTATACCACCACTATGGTGCATTAGTTCACCTCAAGTCTAACTCATTGAGTTATACAAAGTATATCATGTGTAAATTATTCATTATTCACAACGGTTAATGAGAATTCTTCCATTCTTTCTCTCCTTCTTCCTCACTCTCCAATTCTCTCTACAAATGTGTGTATTATTTTTTAACTAGATCTATTTTGTGCAAGTTAAACACATTTATATGGTATCAGAGCTGACAGATTGCTAAGAAAAAATCTACACCAAATGTTTTTGCAGGTACAAAATATTGAAGACAACGGATAGATGGAATTCCAAAAAGAATTCATTCTTACACCTTACAACTATTTTGCATGGAAGGAGAAAACAACCATACATATTTGATCTAGAGGGTTGTATAGGTTAACCATGAATAAAGATACAGAACCAACATCACCCATAGAAAAATCCAAGTACTTAAATCGCATGGATGAGGCACTCGGAACAATTTGCAGTCTTATCTCTCCCGATATCCTTTTTCACATATCTTCCTGTAAGACTCCCAATGAAGCCTAGAAAATCTTGGAAGGGCTCTTTGGAAAATAGGATGAGATGAAGGGACACATGTTGGAGGTGGAGCAACTCACATTGGATCAAAAACGCTTCGACAATATCCAAGATTTCGTTACAAAATTCAAGGATTTACTGTCGCAACTCAAATCTTGCGAGGTTGATAAATCAGAGGAAAAATGGTTCTCACCATTCTCTCCAAGATTGGTCATGAATTTTTTGTATTCATATCTACATTCCGTAGTGTCAGATTCACCTCTGCAACCACCCAGAAGATGCCTTCTCTTGACGACTTTATCAAATCCTTGATACAAGAGAAAACCAAGCTCATCAACATTGGCTCAATAAAAGTCCCAAGGGAACATGCACTCACTATGCATGATGGAAGACACAAATATAATAAATATAAATATAAAGATAAGTGTAAATCTCATGCACATATGAAGAAGGAAGCGTACACAAAACCCTTCACCGATGCCTCTGGATCCAAAGGAGAAAAGGGAAGAAAAGGAGAGAAAAGCACATACTGTCACAAAGGATTCCATTCAGAATTTGCATGCATGCAAAAAAACATAGATCTGATGTCTTAGATACTTAAAAAAAAAACCTTGGAGATCGCATCCTCGAGGGTGAAAATAAGAAGAATCCAGAAGATCTGAATTCCAGGAAAGGCAATTCTAGCCATGCCTTGATTGCCATCAACTCCTCTCCCGATGCTTGGATCATAGATTTAGGAGCATCACATGATATGGATTCCTCAGAATCAATCTATTATTCATTGGATGCATGCAAAGTTCCTCCTATTTTGATGGGGGACAACTCTTTTGTCGAAGTCACCGGAAAAGGAAGGATTGAACTCACCAATGAAAGTTTCGAGAATGTGCATGTTCCCAACCTTTCTGTCAACCTTCTCTCTGTGTATCAGATGAATAATTCTAGAACCGAAAGGAGATTCATATTCACACCAAATATCATGGACCATGGACATATATGACATGAAAACCAACTCCAGGGTTGTAACTGGTGAGGTAGATCATCAGTCTAGATTGTATACATTTTCTGAATTCGTTGAACTTGATTCTGCTTTACTACTTACTCATGCTGATGAAAGTAGTAGGATATGGCATGAAAGGTTTGGACATTTAAATTTCAGATACATACAACAACTTATCCAACATAAATTAGTTGATGGTATACCAGACATCTATTTCTTTGAGGGAGTATGTGAGGAATGTGTTCTCGAAAAACACCCTCAAGAGAAATTCAATAAGGGAAAGTCTCAGTGAGCTTCCACACCTTCAGATCTGATCCATAGTGACCTCATGGGTCCTTTTCTGCATCCATTGATCGACAAAGTGAGGTTTGTTCTCATTTTTGTTGATGATTTCTCACGTTTTACATGGATCTACTTTCTCAGGCAAAAATTTGAGGTCTTTCAACACCCCAAAGATTTCCAAGGTTTGGTTAAGACACAGTCTCGAAAGAAGATCAAAGACCTACGAACTGATAACGGGGGAGAGTGTATAAATCATGAGATCCATAATCTTTTCCATGAGGCAGGGATTCAGTTGCAACATACAGTTCCCTACACTCTGCAACAAAACAGAGTTGTTGAGCGGAAAAACAGATCTCTAAAGGAGATGGCATCTTGCATGTTGCATGCAAAGTCACTACCACAGATACTATGGGTCGAAGCACTTAAATGTGAAACATACATCCAAAATAGATATGTCAAGGATAAGACCCCCTACGAGGCTTGGAGCGGCCTGAAACTGGAGCTGGCCCACTTTCGCATTTTTGGTTCACGTGCATGGGCCTGGATTCCCTCTGAAAAGAGCAAGGCACTTGATCCACGGAGCACTGAGTGCATTTTTGTTGGATACCCCTATAGTGTGAAGGGATATCGACTTATTGATCTTTCCTTGGACCAACTCATCATTGAGCGTAGTTTCCAATTCGAGGAAAGTGTCTTGCATGTACATCAATAGCCACATGCAGACACCTTCACTCTTCCACCTGTTTGAGATGATGAGCATGCACATGCCAACTCTTCTTCAGACGAGAGTTATGATTCAGATTCATATTTAGTACAGTCTGATGTAGAGTCAGAGCATCTATATGCAGTTGCAGAGCCATATCATAGGCCCAAGTGGGCACATACTACTCTTCAGGATGCAGGGGATCTTGTTGGTGATCCAACTGATACTAGGAGGACTTGATCAGATTTAGAGGAGCCTCCTGTTGAACTCAATTCCACTGAACCATTTCCCTCCAGGCATATTTTCTTGGTTCAGTCTTCCAATCCACAGTCTTATGGCGAGGCTATTGGAAATCCCTTCTAGGAATCTACCATTCAGGAGGAGTACAACTCCCTCCTCGAGAACCAGACTTGGGATCTGGTTCCCCTTCCTTCTGGGAGGAATATTTTCATAGGCAGATGGGTCTACAAGACCAAGAGCGCAGCGGATGGAAAGATCAATAGATACAAAGTCAGGATTGTCACCAAAGGTTTTCAATAGGTTCATGGTATTGACTATGATGATACCTTCGCTCTAGTAGCGAAGATGGATTCCATACGATTGGCACTTGCCATTGCAGCAGCCAAGGGATGGGAAGTCCATCAGATGGATGTGAAGAATGCATTTCTTCACGGTGATCTCTCCGAAGAGATTTACATGGAGCAACCCCAGGGATTTATGCAGGACTCATCTTTGGTCTGTCGACTGAAGAAGTCACTTTATGGCCTCAAACAGGCTCTGAGGGCATGGTATGACAAGATATACTCCTACTTTTTTTCACAGAACTTTGTACATTGTAAATCAGACCCGAATGTATACATGCTTAGGATGAATAATTCACTTCTACTTTTAGTTCTATATGTCGATGATTTTTTAATCACTGGTTGCTCGAATTCAATGATTTTTGTAGTCAAGAGGATTCTTCATGATAGGTTTTTGATGACAGAAATGGGTCCACTACACTTCTTCCTTGGACTCGAGATCAGTCAATATGCATCAGGCATCAAACTATCTCAGGCCAAGTATGCATGAGATCTCCTTGAGAGATTTCACATGAAAGACTACAAGTCTACTATGACTCCTTTCCTATCAGGAGTCAAACTTGAGGATGGTGGGGAGATTCCACCAGTTCACAACACACTGTACAGAAAACTAGTGTGGATCTTGTTGTATCTCACACACTCCAGACGAGACCTCTCCTATGCAGTTGGCGCAATTTCCAGGTTCATGCAGGAGTCGCATGAGCTACATTGGAAGGATGCAAAGCGTATCCTTCGATACGTACACGACACCATCACCTTTGGGATTCATTATGCATTAGAATATACATTAGATATCATTAGTTTTATTGATTATGACTAGGTTGGTGATAGTATTGGTCACAAGTCAACATCTGGTTACTCACTCAGTCTTGGTTCTGAGCCTATCTGTTGGTCGAGCAAGAAGAAAGCTTCCATTTCTCTATCTTCATCCGAGGAAGAGTACATAGGGGTAGTTAACATAACCATTCAGGCTGTGTGGCTACACATGTTTTTCACTGAGTTGGGCATTCATTTTGATCAGTGGATCGTCATCTGGTGTGACAACCAGAACACTCTGAAGTTTTGCAAAGATCTGGTTCAGAGGCAACAGGTGAAGCACATTGATATCCACATGCACTACATCTAGGACTTAGTACATGAGGGGATCATCGAATTACAGTTATGTCCTTCAGCAGAACGAATGATAGACATTTTCACCAAGACCTTCACTGAGAAGAAATTCCATTCTCTACGAGGTCGTCTTGGAGTGAAGGACACAGTCGCCTAGAAACTGTAGTTCTTCTTTTTACACACATTGTACCTTGAGTTGGGGNNGTGTATATTTTATACTTGGGTACATAACATGGCCTCGTTGCCAGGACCTAATCTTTATTTTCACCATAGTGATGTTCAGGGGGGGTGTTGGAGTTACTTCACACACACTTAGGATTTCTTTTTCCTAAGTTTATTCCTTGTTTATTAGTCATAATTAGTCATTATCTAGTCTCCTATATTCTAGGAGAGAATATTCCACCTGGAGAATATTCTCTTTCAGTTGGCACTTCAGTTTGATTAGTTGAGATGAGTTTAGATGTTGCAATGGGATCATCACCATGCAACATTGGGATCATCACCATGATAATTTGACCTTGCCTTGGTATGATCACTAGAGTGGAGCATTAGCATTGATTCCCTGAGTTAACTCCTCACTACTCTCTGTTCAGTCAGTTAACTAAAGACTAGTCGACTAGTTAACTCAACTAGGTGGCAATTCACTCTTGTAACTGCCTGAGAGACTATAATAGGTGGCAGTTCACTCCCATAATTGCTGATGTGTGTCTAGATCACTCTATACCACCATTATGGCGCATTGGTTCACCTTAAGTCGAACTCATTGAGTTATACAGAGTATATCATGTGTAAATTATTCATTATTCACAGCAGTTAATGATAATTCTTCCATTCTTTCTCTCCTTCTTCCTTCTCCAATTCTCTTTTCAAATGTGTTTATTATTGTTTAGCTAGAAATATTTTGTGCAGGTTCAACACATTTACATGAACAAATTCTTTACACCACTGTTGTCGGTTAGTAACAAAAAACTTCTTCCCATTAAATATTGTCGCCCACATTTTTAATGCATGAATCACAATTGCTAATTCTAAATCGTGAGTCATATAGTTTCTTTCATGTTCTTTCAATTTACGTGATTCATAATAGATGACATGTCCATATTGTGTTAGCACACCTCCTAATCCCTCTTTACTCGCATCTATGAAAACTGTAAAGTCTTTATATGGATCTACTACTTTTAGGATAGGTGTTGTAATTAACAGTCCTTTTAGGTTATCAAAACTTTCTTGACATTTTTGCAACTAATTAAATTTTATTCCCTTTTCTTGTAGTGATGTAATAAGATACGCAATTTTGGAAAATTCTTGGATAAACATTCGGTAATAATTGATAATCCCCATAAATGACATTATGTCTGCTACATTTTTAGGAATAGGCCATTCCATAATGGATTTAATCTTTTCCGGGCCCACTGCAATACCATCTTTTGATATGACGTGCCTTAAATACTTTATCTTTATTTGGTAGAAATCACACTTATGAAACTTAGCATATAACTTATGTTCTCTTAAATTCTGTAGTACTACTTTTAGATGCTCTTTATGTTCTTCTTCAGTTTTTGAATAAACTAAAATATCATCGATAAAAACAAGAATAAATTTATCAATATATTGGTTGAATATACAATTCATCAAGCACATAAAGGTTGTTGGTGCATTAGTACGTCTAAACGGGATCACTACAAATTCATAGCATCCATAACGTGTTCTAAATGTTGTTTTGTTTACCTCTTCGTCCTTTATCGTGACTTGGTGATAACCAGACCTCAAATCTATCTTAGAGAATGTATTTGCTTCTCCAACCTGTTCAAAGTGATTGTTAATTCTAGGTAAAGGATACTTATTCTTAATCGTAATTTTATTCAGTTGACGATAATCAATAAACAGCCTCAAAGTTTCATCTTTCATTTTAACAAATAAAACCAGTGCTCCCCAGGGTGAAACACTTGGTCTAATATACTCTTTATCTAACAGTTCTTGTAACTGAATATTCAAATCTTTTAATTCAGGTACACTCATTCTATAAGGTGACTTGGACACTAGGGCAGATCTAGGTAGTAGATCGATAGAGACACCGGGGTAGATCCAGGTAGTAGATTGATAGAGAAATCTATCTCTCTCCTTGGATGTAGTTCTTATATTTATTCTATGAATACATCTATGAACCCATGTAAGACTACAAATTCTTCTAAACTTGGTTTTCTTTCTTCCCCTAGGAGTTTAGTTACTTGAACAACATATACTTGGAAACCCTTATTAAAACATTTCTTAAATTTCATTGCCGATATTTTTCCAACATAAACTGGTTTTCTAATTCCTTGTATTGTTCTGACTATATTATTTTCATCTTTATACACAAATGACTTTTCGTAACAATTTAATATCACTTTATGTTTTTCTAACCAGTCCATTCTGATAATTGTATCATAAGACCCTAAAGGTAATACAATCATATTTAAATTTATACTTTGACCATTTATAGTGAGTTCACCATCAAAAATAAAATATGTTACCTTTCTTTTGGTCCCCGTTACTAGCTCTACTAACCAATATTTAGCATGTCTTACATTCTTTAACTTGTTTGATTCTACTAAAGCTGGAGTAATATAACTCATACTAACTCCTAGGTCAATTAGTATAGAAACATTGATGAAATGAATTTTACCAAGTCAACTTCCACAATAGTGGATTGATGATCTGTCTATTTCCTATCCAGAGTTGCATTGATCGTATGCATGCTTCTTCCAATATCTTCCACTGTTGAAGCTTCTTGAAGATTATGTACTACAGTTTTTCCTGTTGGGTTTAATCATGGGAAATTCCTCCAAAAGTGGGGTTCTCTAGACTCCCAACATTTCCATGGTTCTCTAGGACAGTCTCCTACTTTCTTGAATCCCAAATTAACTATTTTATATCCCCCTTGAGTGTGTTGTGCATTTGTGTGTTAGTCCTTCCTTTGAAAACCCTTTTCCATGTTATGGAAAGGGGTTGGATGGAAACCTTTCTTACGTTGATTCATTTTATCCAGTTTCTTGTCGTTCCATGCTTGGGAATTTCAGATCTTTGTTTGTACTCATCATAGCACATTTTATCCTTTCTAAATACTTCATTTAAATACTTAGCATTGCCAAATTCAATTATGTCCTTGTAATATTGTGGTAGACATCTTAATAACCTATGTATCTTTAGCTTATATTATTTGATGTATGGTGCAAAACTCAACAAATAACTTTCTGATAAGTACTTCTTCTTGAAATACTTTTTGAATTCTAACCATTCCATTCATCTTTCTTTCAATCCCTTAGCTAATTTTATCTTTCCACCAGATGCTAGCTTTTCCTTTTAAGTTATAAATTGCCTTTCTAACTTTCATATTACTAGAGTAATTATAAATCTGAAATTATTTCTTAATGTCTAATATCCATGCTTAATATTCCTCGTCGGTCTTAGATTCTCCATCGAAGGTGGAGGGTTTTATCTTTTGGAAATCACCTTCTAGGTGGTCCACTTGTTTTCTTTTCCTTCCTGTAGATTCTTTGTTTCATGGCATGTGTGTGTCTTCGGAAGAACTGTTATCTTTTTATTTTTCATGACTACAGTTCTTAGAGGACCTTTCTTTGACCTCTTATTCTCTTCCATTTCCTTTTGGAATCATCTTTGTTACTATACTTCGTAGCCACATTTCATGTATTTCCAGCTGGTCTTCCTGTGTTTTTTTCAACTTTCCGTTATCTTCTTTAAATACTTGTAATTCCATGATAAGGTTCCTCATCATTTACAAGACTTGGGTGGATGAAATTCCTTTACTGTTATGTTTTGGATCTCTAGGAAGTTATTTATTTTGATTCCCCTTAGGTATGTTTACTTCTTCATTATGTACTGCCATTTTCACAAGATACAAATTTTTTTGTTTGTAACAGTAAATATGTTCGTTAGATTTTTCCTTCAAAAACAAAATACAATTTTGGTGCTACCCTGAGGTCCAAGCATTGTAACCTACAACTTTGATACCATATGTAATGAACCCCAAATTTCATTAAAAAAAAAAATTCAGGGAGAACTAAAGTCTATTAATCATCAAAATTGTTCGTGACCCAAGAAGGTAATCCATTTATATCTTATTACACTATTTTATACACATAGCAGTTTTACTCCATTGGATTTTCCATCCTAAAGGTATGAAGGAGATTTAAACCCAACCTATCTCCTACTGTTATATTTAATCATAGTGTTGTTATTAGATTAGAGTCATACATTTATTTGCATTGATGAATTAGTGGCTAGGACTATCAAAGTCCATAGAATAAGCACTAGGTTTTCATAAAAACATGCTATCCATATTATAATAGGTAATAAACTATGCTATAAAACATGTAATCAATATAATCCATAACAACAAGATTTAAAATAGTAGCGGGCATAGTGTTGAACTAGGAGACATAACTATCCAAGTCAAAAATATATGCACTACGGTTTATAAAAACCTATAACAACATACCACCTTACCATAGTGTAATGAACTATATTTAAACAAGGTAAATATTATGTGCATATAGTAATAAATTTGTAACCCTGCGCATATACTAACATTACCGAATTGATCCATGGTTACACATATTCAACACAACATTTAAGTGGTTCGTAAATCATATTTGAGGTGGATGCCAGGTCGGTTTGAACCTAGGTTTTTAAAACAATAGGAATTTATTCCAAGGTAGGTCCATTAATGGTGATAGACCTACCAATACTCTCTAGGACTGGCACTACGGAGAACCTCCCACTATGGTCTTGCCACTTCATTTGGTTTCACATGGAAAGGTATTGGGTGGCGTACCCTTCGATCTTATCCACTATCGAGGGGCATGAGGTACCATTACAACCTCGTAGTTGTTCCTTGGTCTCATTTTCACTTTTTTACTCTGTGGTTTACTCCCTATGACCGATAGTGGTGTTCATATCTATGGAAAATGGTAGCTTTGGTGCTCTGGCAGGGTTCCCCACAGGGACAGTAAGTAATTGTTCTAAATCTTTTGTTCTCTGTGCAATGTATTCTTTATGAAAAAAAGTACTTTGTGCAATGCATTCTTTATGCAAGGCGTTCTCTGTGCAAGGTATTCTTTACAAAAACTTTCTTTGTGCAATGCATTCGTTATAAAAAAACATTCTCTATGCAATGTATTATTTATGCCAGAAAAGTTGTCTATCAGGTGCAATGCATTCTCTGAATATTTCCTTATCTGTCCGGTGCAATAATATATATCCATGAGGTTCAATGTCACATTCTTTATAATTTAATTTTTGTTTTTGAGAGTTTATATCGTATGATAAATTGCACCTCCGTATTTGTTTCATTCCAGGGTCCACCACGTTAAATATTTCATTTGTGAGTGGGGTTAACCCTTTAACTTTATCACTCGAATTTGATCGGGTTACTGTGTTTCTTCTCTTCTCGCTATCATTCTTCACCCCGTAATCCTTTGGGGATCCTTCCTAGTCCACCCATGGTCAAAATCATCATTTCCAAAGGATAAACCCTCTGGAAAATTAACGTTTGGTTTCAAGTCTGTACATAGGTCATTACACCCGCAACCCTTGTATGGAAGTTACTATGTAAGAAAATAACTGTTAGTTTTAGAGGCCTATCGAACAAACCCTGTGTAATATTCATGGATGAATACTATGATACTTGTAGTTCATTGCTCGACCGTAATATTTGAAGCTTCACGGACTTAAAGGATTTGTTAAAAACTTCGATTAATTTAAACTATATATGTAAAATTCATAATGGTACACTGTATTTTTATATGGAATGTTTAAAATCCCTTGTTCATTGAAAACAACAGCAATGCTTGTATGTATTCACTGGTTATAGAATATATATGTCGAGAATAAATTGTGCTCTATCTCTGTTAAAACACCCATGCTCATTCAACAACACCCTCTATTATTAGCTATTGTTCAAATCTGTCTACATAAAATTAGGGAATTCTCTCCTTGACAACTGTTGTTTTAAAAAACAAGGTATTTTTTTTTTTATTATAGACTATAACCGAAACTTACATGCATTTCCACATCACCTGGTGGATGTTGAGGCAATAAAATTCATAGGGTTTTGAGTACATTTTGTTTAAATAAACATTAACTTACAAATTAGATTATTACCCAGATCACATCGTTGCATCTCTGAAATTATTTCTTATTTTCATACTTTCTTGTCACAAGTATCATCCTTGTCGAAAGATGCATCTGTGTATTGTGAAAGATAATTTATGTTTTAATTGTTGGCCTCTCCATGGTATTCTTCTGGCCCTTTGTATGGGGTTTGGAAATTTCTTCAAAGTAATACTTGTGGAATTATTAAAACCCTTCTCTTGACTACAGTCTATATTTATTTTGTATATCTAGTCTCTGTATTTTATGAACTATAGGTATTAAAGCTACAAAACTTAATTAGAGGTTTATTTTATTCTTATCACTTTCTCAAGTAAACTAAGTTCACATGTATGTCAACCGATGATGGGTCCGTTTGTCTTGTGAGGGAACCCATCGGATGAATTACGCACCCACTCCCCTTCCTAGGTATTGGGTTGATTGTTTCACAAGGAAACAAAGATACTCCAATATGAAATCAGGATCCAATATAAGTATACTCTGACTCTTTTTATTTATATCTTTATTTAATGGTTTGTACATTAGTAAGTTACCAACACTATCGTTTGGCTCTTTTCAGGTTGGGAGAAAAGAAAATACACTTGGTGAAGTAAGTGACTTGTCCAAAAAATCTATTTGGGTTCCATTTCGCTTCCACCAGTCCATGCGCACACTCACAATTTTTTTTATGTAGTCTTTTAAATATCGATTTAGACTAGCTATGGAGTTCTTGGGTCTATTGAAAACCCAAACTAAAAAATGTTGGTCTGCGAGCTATTGTCTCTAATAAATATATATACTTTTCTCAAGTATCATGTGATCTACTGTATCATCTATGCTTATTTGATAATACATAAAAGTATGTATTTTGGAATTTTTTTCTTTATAATAAGCATAATAGCAGAAAATTCAATACACTTTGTTTATAGTTTTTTTATGAAGTATTTGATTATATACAAGAATGATCAACAATCAAGAAAATAGATTTATCATGTCCAATAAGAACATATGCACATTATATATATATATATATATATATATATATATATATAAATAGACACACACACACACACACAATAAACATTAGTAAAAGATCACTACAAGTATTTTTACACAGTTTCAAGGCACAAAACTAATAGGGCTATACAATCCACTTAAAAAGATTTTGCTTATAAGTATAGCAATATAAGGCATGGCATCAACTTTATAACATCAACAATTCGAGCACATAGCTGAGATACATATATGAATATTGATGTTGGGAAAACAAATGGAACAACCACATTCCACGTAGCCATAGAAACATAACAACTATGATCACTTGTCCTGATCACCCCCTAGCCTGACCATGACTCCATAAGGGAAAACTAAATCACACTCCTTAGCCACTGTCACTTTCAAGATTTCAAAAAATGATTTTCCTCACACTAGATGCACTCATAACAACAAAACAATTCACAATCCAAACATACTAAGAAATGTCTTGGCTCCCACATATGTTGTATTTATCTTGTGCCTAGGAATTTCTATTCCTTTCCATCCTTGGGGAAATTTGCAGGTTTACAAATCCCTTATTTTTAGGGGCTATTAGTGACAAAACTCAACTTCAACCACTTGTAAAAATCAGCTCCAGGTTAACTCAAACATGTTCCCCACTCATGGATTCATAGTCAACTATTTTTAACTTGGTTGTTACATTTGTCTTCCAACATTTAATTTATTAAAAAGTTTGTCTCATACATGTCTCCATCAAAATATGACAGTTGGGAAAGTCAAACCTTCTCCCAATAGTCATAAAATAATAATTACAAAATCCAAAATTCTAAATTCGGATTTTCCATAAATGGAAATTTATTTCTAAATTCAACTTGGAATTTAATTTCTAATAATTTGAGGATATCACAATCTACAATTTGTTATTTAGACTTGCAAAACTCTAAGAAAAGAAATCATTTTTACTCAAATTCTTTGATAAAATGATACATTGTATCAATGTGTTTGGTTTCCTTGTGAAACACATGATTCTTGGATAGCGCGATGGCAGAGTTGTTATCAAAAAGCATTGTAGTTGGTTCCTGTTATTCCTGCAAAAAACCCTTTAACATTCTTCTCATCCAAACAACTTGACAAGTTGTGCTTGTAGTTGCAACATACTCAACTTCAATTGAAAAAAGAGTCACAGTGGGATGCTTCCTTGATGCCCATGACACTATACCTGTTCCAAAATGAAATGTGTATCCAGAGGTACTTTTCCTATCATCTATGTTTCCTCCATAATTGTTGTCAGTATATCCAACAAGTCTGAAATCTTATGAAGTAGAATACATAATACCAAAGTCTTTTGTTCCATTCACATATTTCATAATTTTTTTACCTTCCTCAATACAATGGGATTCTTTTAGAGTTTCCATGAACCTTGAAATAAAGCTCACTCCATACATAATACCATGCCTTTTTGTTTTCAAATACATAAAGATTCCTACCAACCTTTTAAATAGAGTGGGATCCACTTTAGATCCTTCATCTTCCTTGGTTAACTTCAATCCTGATATGACAAGTGTTGGAGTTGCTTTAGATTTTATCATGTTGAGTCTTTTCAAGATTTCATGTGCACATTTAGATTGTGAAATAAATATACCATCTTTGGACTAGTGAAATTCAATGCCTAGAAAATATCTCATAAGCCCCAAATCAGTCATTTCACATTCATCCTTTATGAATGACTTAAATTATTCTATGCCAATCACCTGTAAAAATAAAATCATCTACATATAAGAAAATAATCAACATATTACCTTGCTGATTTGATTTTATGTATAGTGTTGGCTCACAGTCACTTCTTTGAAATCCATTCTACGAGAGGTAGGAATCCATTAGGATATTTAGACACTTAGGAGTTAGTAAGATCTACTTGGTCTATTGTGTCATTAGGTAAAAGTGTGTTTTCTAATGTGTTTCTTTAGTATGCATTAGTATGC
>SNQJ01S0000649.1:54807-65609 GCA_010110895.2 Picea sitchensis
ACAAAAGCGAAGTTTTCCAAACTTTGATCTATGTTAGGAGTTGAGGAAGTTTTCATTAAGTAGGGATAGGATCTAATGCCTCCTTCCTTCTCCTATTGTGTCACTATTGTAAATCCTTCAATCTTATCTGAAGTTGTTCTTAAGGGGGGATGTTAGGATATTTAGACACTTAGGAGTTAGTAAGATCTATTTGGTCTATTGTGTCGTTAGGTAAAAGTGTGTTTTCTAGTGTGTTTCTTTAGTATGCATTAGTATGCATTTGTAGTTAGGAAATCCAATGGTCATGATATGTTCCCGACATAGAGTGATCCAATGGTTCATACTCTCCTCGATCTTAATGACCATTGATATGTGGTTTAACACTCGATTGGTCCATGATCTCTATTTAAAGAGCATGGAGGGTCATTTTTCGATGATCGATGGTGAGAAACTCTCTTGTAAAATCTCTCTCTAATCTTTTTCTTTGCATTAATAAACTGCTCCAAGTGGTCGCGTTGGCTGGGGCCATGGATGTTTCCCCATAGGGGTTTTACCACGTGAAAACATCGGTGTGTTGATCATTGATCTGGTTAAGTGGGTGGTTACTGAAGGTGTTCATCCTCTGTTGGAATACCTGTGTTGTTGAACATAATCTATGCAACTGTACCAAGATCTAGGGTCTTGCTTTAATCCATAAAATGCCTTCCGCAATCTATATACTTTTTTTTATTTTCCTGGAATCTCATATCCTTGTGGTTGTTCCACATAAATGTCTTCCTTTAAATGACCATTCAAAAATGATGACTTTACATCCATATGATAAACATGCCATTTATTATGCGCAACAATAGCCAACACAGTTCTGACTGTGTCCATCCGCGCAACTGGTGAAAATGTTTCATTGAAATATATTCTAGGTTGTTATGTGAAACCTCTTGCAACTAACCTCACCTTGTGTTTCTACACATTTCCTTCTGCATCTTTATTTGTTTAATAAATCCACTTGACACTTATAACATCCTTTCCCTTAGGTACATCTACCAATTTCCATGTATGATTATTTTCTATGCATTCAATTTCTTCATCCATGGCTTGTGCCCATACGTCATCCTTGACAGCTTCTTCAAAAGTTAATGGATCATCTATTTTTGAAAATAGAGAAAAGACTAAGAATGAATTTGTTGTATCAACATTGTAGATGTCGCACAAAATTCTTGTATTTCTTGGGAACAGACCAGCTAATGTTGGATCTAGAAATGTAGAGCTACTTGAACTTCTTGTTGGAGTTTGTTGCATTGTTGGTGTGGATTGTGTACCTACAGATCACACTGGTGTGAATGATGGAGTAGTTTGCATTTTGATTTGTGTCACAGTTCCATGGGTGGAAGGAACTGTTCTCTGACTTATAATTTGTGTTTTAAACTCTTCATCCTCCATGTCATCATGCCCAATAGGATCAATAATTTCAATTGTCATTTATATACTTCCATCCCATGCTTCATTCTCCACAAATTGAACATTGTGGTTGATTATAAATTTTCTTGTAACAAGATCATACAATTTTTTTATTTTTTTATCTTCAGAGTACCCAACAAATATAATTTTTTGTCCTTTGTTATATAACTTCTTTCTCATATCATCTGAAACATGTGAGTATGTGACACAATAAAAAACTTTGAAGTGCACAACATTATTCTTCAAACTTGTCCAGGCTTCTTGAGGAACTTTGTTTTTCACACTCTTTTTCGGACACCTATTCATGATGTACATCGCAGTTGCTACTACCTCAACCCAATATTCATTTGAAATTTTTTTGGTTTCTTACATACTTCACACCATCTCCATGATGGTGCAATTCTTCCTTTCTGTGACATCATTCTGTTGTGGTGTATACCACATAGTAAATTGCTTTTGAATTCCATGAACTTTACAAAAGTTCATAAATTTTATTGAAACATATTCACTACCTTTGTCAGTTCCTAGAACCTTTATGTAATAACCACTTTTCTTCTCCACAAGTGATTTGAACTTCTAAAAACAACGAAATGCATCATATTTATGTTTTAGAAAAAAAATCCATGTTTTTCTTGTTAAATCATCAATAAATGTAAGAAACTAGGTGCAATCTCCTATAGATAGTGTTTGCATTGGTCCACAAATATATGAATGTACGATTTCCAGTGGATATTTTTCTCTATATGACTTGCCAAATGGAGATGACTCTGTATATTTCTTGTCAAATATGCATCCTTCACATATTATTTCTGTTTTTCAATTAATGGAAAACCCTTGACCATATCCTTTGTATGTAGTAGCTTCAAACATAAAAAATTTAAATGTCCAATTCTTAAGTGCCACATCCAAGAATCATCCTACACTTCATATTGAAATGATGCCTGCAATTCTGCGTCAATGTATTCTTCTTTCTTGACATTGTGTGCACTACATTTTCTTCCTTGGATCAATGCACACTTCTTGATTTTTGCTTTAAATGTAGTGCTAAAGTGCACATCTTTTGCTTCATGGACAACTTGCATTGTTTTTCTCTTCATGGCTAGCATCAATTTCAATGGAAACATTTTATTGCTTGTCATCTGAATTCTTGTAATAAGTTGATTGCTTGGATATCTATCCAAAATTACACAGTGATTATCTTCTATGCAGATTTTATACACTTTTTGTAATAGTTGTCCTATCCTAATCAAATAATGTTCTAGGCCAACAACATAATATACATCAGACATAATGTTTTTCTCCCCATGTTTATCTAAAATGTTGATACTACCTTTACCCTAGACAATGACATGGATATTGGTTCCAATTGTAAGTTTAGTTTGTACTAACTTGTCCAAAATAGAAAACAATTCTAAGTTTCCTATCATGTGATTATGGAAGCCTGAGTCTAAATACCATATGTCACATGGACTTCCTTGAGCAACATTGCCTTCAACTCGGAAAATTACAAGCATCTCTTTAATGTGTTCCATAAACATAGGGCTGGTGGGAGTATTTGTGTTGTTTAACTGATCCTGACTCTGCTTGTTATGATTATGCTATCTCTTCCTCCATTCATATGCATAGTGTCCATACTTTTTACAGTAAAGGAGCTGAATATTTGATTTATCAAATATCTGACGACTTGGCTCACTGGTATTTTGATTTTGACCTCTACCACTAATATTTGCAGGATTGTTACGATGTCCTCCTCTAGAATAAATCCTTCCTCTGCCTATAGAGTGAGATCTCCCCCTTCTTATTCCACGACTTACAGATGACTGTGTGGAAAATGCATTTTCTAATGACATATTTTATCTATTTAATCTGTGTTCATGATTAATGAGGGAGGCTTGCATCTAATCTCGACTAAACTGACTCAATTCTTTGTTCTCTTCTAAAGTCACAACAAGAGAATCAAATTTAGGAGGAAGACTCCTAAGTATCTTCTCAAAAATATTTATGTCTTCTATTGTTTATCCATGAGACTTAACTTGATTTATGAGGCCAATAATATGGGTGTAAAAATATTCTACTGAATTTGTGTTTTTCATTAACAGAGTTTCAAAATATCTTCTAAGAATTTGTAATTTTGAAGTCTTGACTTTGTCGATACCTTGATAATAAGTTTGTAATATGTGTCATGCTTCATTGGATTGTATTTTTTATGCTACTCTTGGGAGTATGCTCTCATTCATGGCTTGATGTATGTAAGACATTGTGTTTTCATCCTTCTTCCTATGATCTTTCAAGGAATCCTTCTCAGCTCGTGTGAGAGAATTGTATGATGCCTGATCTGTTAGTTCCACATAGCCATTTTCATCTATTTCCGACACATCTTGACCCCAAAATAATTCCTTCATGGTCAAGGACCATAACTCATAATTTTTACCTATAAAAGTGGGATGTTGCATATTTGAAGTAGAATCCATGATTTTAAAATTTCAATAGTCACCTTACAATAGAGTTGTTTCTCTTGGAACCTACTCTGATAAACCTACTTTGATACCAGATCTCGGATCTAGAGTGTGAAGACCCACTCACCACAATGCAGTTTCAAATACTGTGCAGTTCAATGCTTCGTCAATGAGCTCTCAGAACTTACGGTGTAGTTCCAAAACTATGCAGTAGACTATGCGTTGTTGTGATAACACTAAAAAATAAATTTTGTAATAAAATTACCACTGTGCTACTCTTACCACATAAGATAACATATATGTTTACAGTGAAGATTCAAGGACATATAAACCTACTTAATCTTGTGCAGATACAAAGAGAAAGTATTTTCAAGGTGTTTGTATGGAACATAACTCAGAACTTAAAATCATTCATGTACGCAACTTATGAATATATCAAGAGATAAATACTTAATGTATTACCAACTTGGATGCTGCACACTATTACGAAATACAAAACTATGTAGAGCTTCGGCTCCAACAAATTTTGCAGACTTTCAAAAACTGATCTTGTGCTCTCAGACTTCTCCAACTCTATTCACAACTACTGCTACTTCTATGTATAAACTATATATCAACTACCTATAGACTCAAAAATATAAATACTAAGAGTGAGACTTCATGTATAAGCTAATCGACTCAAACACTTAAGACAACAATATTTTTTACTAACTCTATCTTTAATAGGGCTCGAGAAAGATTAAATATCGGCTCATTAATAACAATCCTTCTTGTCGTAACTAACTGAGTCGATGGAGATGTAAATCTCATGACTTATAATTAATATATCCAACATAACCTTCTAAAATTTGAGCGAGCGTTCCATTCAAATTTTTTATTGTTGCAATAGCAAGAAACATTTACTGATGGAGCTTCATTATATTTTATTTTCTAACGTGTGTGAAGACAACATAAGAAAATGCATTCCCTCGTATCTATTGTCGACGTGGTGCTGACTAGAAAGGAGAACTACAAGGAATGGTATAGGAAGATCAAGAGCACATTGATCTTCAATGATCTATGGAAATGGATTTGTGAATCAAAAGAAGTCACTCATATCAGCAAAATACTTTAATGAGATGCCACATCAGAAGAAGAAGAAGAAGCATAATATGAAGAATAATCCTCGATTTTAAAGACAAAGAGTAGCCGACCTCGCAGAAAAATAATCATTCTGACCACTGACAAAGAATATGAAATATGTGAAGACAAAGACCAGAAGGCATATGCAGTAATCTTAGCCACAGTGAGTGAAGTGGTGAGCCGTCATATTATTTCCATTAGTGATTCCTATGGCGCCTTAAAAATATTGAATGAGTTATATGAAACACATTCTGAGCTTAAACTCATACAACTAATGTTGAAGCTCTTCAACCTAGAGTTGAATAATGATGAACCTATGAATTTGGATTCAAAAATCATAGCCATAATGCATGACATTGAAGCCACCAGAGTGAATATTGATCTCCCTCTCATGGCCTTTATTAAGGACCTCTACCCCGCATACTCTCACTACCTTGAATTGTTGCAAGCAAGTAATCAAATGAAATCCATGACATTTCAAAAACTAGTAAAGAAAGTTGTAGATCATGAGAAAGACTTTAGAAAGAAGCCAACTCCTTCAAATGGATAAATGTTTTACCTTGCCGAGAAATAAAATATTAAACCACCCGATTCTTCGAGAGGATAAAGTAGAATAAGAAGACAAGGACGTGGAAGAAAGATTTTTAGAGGTAGGGGGTAGACACAACTAAAATGATAGATCCAATCTCCATTGTACCTTGTGAAAAAAAAATGGGTCACATAAATTAAACAATTGTAGAGTACCATGATACAAGAGCACAAAAAGAAGAAAGAATAAGAAACAATACAAAGGTAAACCGATAGAACCAACAAAAAGTTAATCCACATGAATCTTCCCATTACATTTTTTCTCACTACAATATAGAAGTAACGCAAGATTTTCTTAACATTGCACATTGTCCTTGGAAAGATACATGGCTTCTTGACAAATGCGAAACCTCTAATATGAATTTCCAAAGATATTTT
Source organism: Picea sitchensis (assembly GCA_010110895.2). Lineage (NCBI taxonomy): Eukaryota > Viridiplantae > Streptophyta > Pinopsida > Pinales > Pinaceae > Picea > Picea sitchensis. The sequence continues at coordinate 60,786 of SNQJ01S0000649.1, forward strand.
TTTTAATACTTCAATGAAAATGTAGATGGAATAGTGTATTTTGAAAACAAGTCTAGCCTCAAACCCTCATGAATAGGCACCATTAGGCCTAAGTTTCCTGGACTCCCAGATTTTCTTCTACATAATGTACTCTATCTTCCTGAGATGAAAAGAATCTTGTTGTCGCTTATTCTCATATGAAATCAAGGCCACTATGTTCACATGATCAGTGGAAAAGTTAAAGTACGAAAGGATTTAGATAGCATGCTTGTTATGACTATAATAGAATATGGAAGACTAATGAATTTGAATGGGACATATGCCCATATAGACAATACTGCATACCTCTCTGATCATGGTGAAGGTATAATTTCACCTAGTCTTTTGTGGCATGCTATATTCGGTCATATAAATTATGGAAGTCTTTGTTTAATGAGAAATAATGTTATTTTTGGTCTTCCTACCATTCCTAGAAAACAAAAAGAATGTGATGCTTGTATTCTTGGAAAGCATAGGAAACAACCTTTCCATGACTCTCTACCTTTAGAGAAAATAGAAATCTTGAACTAATTCATTATGATTTGTGCGGCCCTATGCATGTTCCTTATACAAATGGAAATAAATATATAATGCTCATTATTGATTATTACATGAAGATGTGTTGGGTGTATTTGTTGAAAGATAAGTCACAAGATTTTGAAACATTTAAAAAATTTCATGTATGGATTCAAAATGAAGCTCAATCTCGTATTGTCTCTCTTCACTCTAATAATGGAAGAGAATATACTTCTAATGGATTTTAAATCTACCTTCACAAACATGGGATCAAACATCAAACTACAGTTCCATAGAATCCCCAATAGATTGGCATCGTTGAATGAATGAACACGACACTCCTAAATATGGTTCGTTCCATGATGTTTTTCAAAAATGTTAAATTGATGTTTTGGGATGATGTTATTCTATTTTCCTTTTATGTAAAAAACAAGTGTCCATACCATGCTATAAAAAAAATACTCCCTATCAAATGTGGTATGGCCAGATTCCTTCGGTGAGGCATATCAGGGTCTTTGGTTCCACCTACTATGTCTTGATTCATTAGGAGCAAAGAAACAAGCTTGATACGAGGATTTGAAAGTGCATCTTCTTGGGGTACTCAAATACCACCAATGAGTATCATATTTATGACAATATCAACAAGAAGTTCATCCTTTCCATATATGTGATCTTTCTTGAATGCACCAAAAAAAGATGAAACCATTGAGAGGCAGCTTGATCATATGAACAAAGTCACTTGTGTAAATATATATAATGAATTTGATGATGAAATTCCACATATTGAATGGGGGATCCCTATCTTGGTTCAATCTATGGAATCTTATTTTGTAGCACGATATCCCCCACATGAAGAAGTTCTTGTCACTTCATTAGAACCTGAAGTTCAATTCGATGATGTGATCAAGAAGATTGAAAAGTTGAGGCTTGATGAGAACACAACACCATCTCAATCAGTTGAGAAACCTAGACCATATCAGAAAGGTCCACCAAAATGGCTCACAAAAACACTAGAAAGTGTTCATCTCAACGAGGTCAAAAAGATAGGAACCATATTGTCCTCAAAATAAGATGGATGTAATGTATATAATTCAAAATCAGGGGATGTAGAAGATATGGATGTTTCATATGACTGTGAGTTGAATTTATATACTAACCACGAAAAAAATTCCTTTAAATAAGCCACTTCTCATGATTAATGGAGAGAAGCCATGCATAAATAATATGACTCCCTCATAAAAAATGGTACATGGAAGTTGGTGGACCCTCCATATGTAACCAAACCGATTGGATGCAAGTGGGTATTTAAGAAAAAGTATAGATCAGATGACTCACTTGACAAGCATAAATAAGGGATCATGGAAAACGTATTTGTACATAAATAAGGTGTTGATTATAGTATACTTTTTCCCCCATGAAAAAATGGGCTACCATACACACTCTATTTCTCATGGCAGCACAAAATGGATGGAAAATTCATCAAATGGATGCAAAGACTACTTTCTTGAATGGAGAGTTGAAAGAGAATGTGTTCATATCTGAACTAGAATTATTTTTTGTGAAGAGATAAGAACATAAGGTATGAAATATCATCAAATCCTTCTATGTCTTGAAACAAGCACTGTGAACATGGTATGAAAATTTAATCGAGCATCTTATGAAATTGAATTTCAAGCATTTCAATCTTCATGGTGCAACTTTGTTTGTCAAGAAACTTGGAAAAGTAGTTGTATATCTTGTAGTATATGTATATGATCTATTCATAATAGGGAACAATGAGAAATACATTGCATCCATAAAGAAAAAGTTGAAGAAATGCTTCGAGATAAAAAAAAATTGGGACATCTTCACTACTATTTAGGCATTGAAGTGATTCAAAATATAAAGAACACATTCATATCTTATAATAAGTAGGTTGGAGAAATATTGAACAAGTTTGGCATGGTTGAGTGCAAGCATTTTTCTACACCAATGGAATAGAACTTGAAGCTCACATCAAAGGAAGGGGATGAATTTGAAGATGCAACCAAGTATAGACAAATTGTGGGAAGTATTATCTATCTTACTACCACCATACCAGACATTTCATTTGTTGTTGGGATTCTTTCTAGGTTCATGTAGAAGGCTTGTGAAGGAAATTGGTCTACTACAAAGAGAGTTCTAAAATACTTGAAAGGAACTCAAAATTTTGGACTCAAGTAATTTAAGGAAAATGACTTCAACCTGATTGGATATTGTGATTCATAATTTGATGGGGATAAGGAAAATGGAGTGTCAACTTTAGGTTATCTCATGATTCATGGACCAACAGATGTCTCCTAGAGATCATGCAAACAATCAGTTCCAACAGATTCCACAATAAAGGTAGAATATATGGCAGTTGCAGAAGCAATAAAAGACATTGTGTGGCTTAGGAAAATACTTGAATATTTGTAGGAGAAACAAGTAAATTCTACTCCTCTTCTAGTTGACAACACTTTTGCAATCAACTTGGCATAGAGTCCTAGATTCCATGATCGAACCAAGAACATAAACACAAAGTATCACTTGATTTGATATCATGTAGAGGCCAAGACTATTCACCTAAGACATTGTTCCACAAATGAGCAAATTGCAAAAATCTTCACCAAAGCACTTGGAAGAGAAAAAAATGAGAAGTTCAGAATGATGCTTGGACTCACACACACCCCTTCGGATTAAGGGGGTGAATTTTGGACACATAATCCTTCCTGGAAGTGTTATTTGTAACCATAATGTACACATGAAGTTCCATAGGTGATAGGAATAGTCATACGTTGGGAATACCAATGGTTACATTATTTGTGTATTTATTAAGCTTCATGTGAATAGAATGATCATCAATGTGGAGTTATCCTTTCTTCTCCCTGGCCTGACAAAACCACATATCATTGACTTTGATACCAAATTTTATGTACCAAATATCCAAATAAGCATTAAAAAGACCCAATTCACTAAATCTATGCCAAAATAAAACAAAAGAGTGAATCGATAAGAAGCCTCTTCGAGGGGAAAACCTCATATTAAAATATATTTTATGCACAAGATGCGATGATACTTCAAATAAATCTCTTTGATGTGTTTGTATGAGAGAGAGGAAAGAGACAAGATACAATAATGTGCCTCTCAATGATAACAATAATAATATAACAATGAAAATATAATAACCCAATGACTAAGGGATTAAGACGAAATTTGAAATAATGAGAATTAATGCAGTTTCTTAATAGATAGCTAAACGTGAGTGTTTATATCTAAGAAAATAATATTACAATACTAGAAAGTATATTTATCTACTTGCAAAAGTTAAATTTAAACTAGTTGTAGAAATTTTAAACTATCCATACAAAAGCAATTATTTTTATATTTTATATTTAAGTGAAATATTGAAAATCACATTATGAAGAAATTAAACAAAATCAAAATGAAAATTTGAAAATAAAAATAAAAATTTATAATATTACCAAAAAGTGGTTGTAAAGACTTCGAAATTGTCTCAAAAGAAGTATTAGGTCATTAATATAACTCCACTTTAATTTAAATATGATTTATGTTGATTATTTCTTGTTATGTACTTTCCCATCTATCAAACACCTTTGATTTCAAATATCATTTTTTTAATGTATCAAAACCCTTTGGCTCTCGTGGTTGAGTCCCCTCCCTATCTATCAAGCCTCTTTTTTCTTCATCATCATGTTTTTAAAAATCTCTTAATACCCTTTCTTCAACTTTCGTTTCTATCTTATTGTCTTCATTTAGATATTTTTTTTTAATGATTATCATTTTTCCCAAACTTGATCATAAGTGGATCATACATTTTTAATGATATAAGTTATCTTCATATTTAATAAAAAAAATCTAAAAACAATGAAATCTTCTAACTTTCAAAGAAATTACCTTAATGCACATGAGTCCCTCTTTTCTTCGAAGAAATTACCTTAATGCACACGAGTCCCTCTTTTCTTCGTTCGTTTTGGTTTTATATGAACTATTTCATTTCCTTTTACTTTCATATAACAATAAATGAATTGTTTTTTAATAACAAAATCCCTTAATAAAACCTATCCATATACTCTCTTTTTTTACCAAGATATTAATTCATAAATTACAATTTTGGATTTATTTATTATTGTTATAGGATAAATCCGTAGGTGCGGACACTAACCGATCTCCCTAGATCCACCTAGTATCTAGAACAAAACATGACAGAATAATACACTTTCCCTAGATCTAGCCTATTGAATGAACTAAGAGATAAGGGTTATGGACATA
>SNQJ01S0000649.1:87904-102285 GCA_010110895.2 Picea sitchensis
TTTAATCTAAATTTTAAAAAATACAAATTTAAAATCTACGCAATGATTTAGAGCAGATTTTGAATTTGTTTATAGCACAGTTTTTTGATTGAAGGGTAAATTTTAAAGTCTTTGTCCACAATGTCATATGTGGTTAATGAGAGAGGTTTAAATTTTAACCATTGTAAAAAATAATGTGGATACATTATGGATAAGAAGATTTAAAATATTATAAAACAACCTAAAAAGAGAGTAAAAATGTGACCCCCAAAAAATGAGAACTAGTTAAGTTGGTAACAGTGATTTTTGGTAAAGTGGTTAGAATAAGATTTCATGCTAAGCCTAAAAGATAGGGGACCTATGATTGTTGAAGTTGTTGCCTTGATTTGTTTGATTGAGAAATCAATTCATATCCATTCAGTTTTGACCCCTAGGATTTATGAACAAAATTGTTGCACATCAAAAGTACTCACTTCAATAGTGTCGTAAGTGTCGTCATTACACGTGTTGTAAGTGTCGCATCTTGTCCGCAAGTGTCGTATCTTGACCACAAGTGTTGCAAGTGTCACAAACATCACACTACAATCTTGCCTATGTCATTCCTTTAATGACATCATAAGGACACTTAAGACACCTCAAAGACTAGTTTTGAAGAAGAGAAATCAGTTGACGAGGAGTACAAACATTTTTCCACTAAAAGAACCACTAAAAAATGGATTTTGGAGAGGAGCGCTTCCCTTCCCACTGTCAGGGAGTGCTAGCACTCCCTGGGCCTCTCTGGGGGAGTGTTTGAGTGCCCTGTGCACCCTTTTGGGGGAGCGCTACCCTTTTTTGAGCAAGTTTTGGGTTTGTTGAGACAAATCAAGGAAGAATCCCTCAATTTCTGAAGGTGGTTGGATTCAAGTAGATGGCCAAGGCATGATCTTAGGGAAGATCCTCAACTGAAGGAGAGGAATCCTCAACTTATCCCAAAGATATCTCAAGTGGTTGGACCTCTCCAAAGTTATATAAGGAGGCCTTCTCATGGTGAAAGGTACATGGAAAAGATTGGAGATGTGAAAATTATGATCTCATGAGTGAGATGTCATCAAAGAAGTTAGTGTAGATTACTTGAGAAAAGGGGTTGGACAAGGAGAACTGGAAGAAGTTGTTGCACCTTCATTCAAAGGATTGTAAGTACTTTTACTTGTTCTCGTTAATAATCAATGCTTGGTCTGTTTCTTTCAAACTTACGCTTGTTCCATATGAGTTTGTCTAGAGTAGATGGATCTATATTTGAGCTACTCTTAGTAGAGTAGGAAGTCCATTGTATCTTTGTTTGTCCTACAGGACCTATCAGGGAGCTCAGGATCGAAGCTCAGCCAGGACTTTGCAAGGACAAACATCGCTAATAAGGTACATATATTTCTCCTTCTCTTTCATTTATTAGCTTGATTAGATCTAAAAGGAAGTCAGTGTCCATGTTAAGCACTTTTCTGTCTTGGTCTTAGGAGTCTAGAGATCAAGAGGGAATCCACTTGTCCACAGGGGGATTCACCTACAACAAAAATTATAGGTCATTCCATGATTTCTTGTTCTTTTGATTTATGTTTCTATTGAGGGAATGCTTACTTTGAGGTGGTGGGATTTTATAATATAGAAAGAGTAGACATGTCACCACCCTAATATATATACTAACATTTCCAGGTGTTCTCTTTGACTTTGTTGGAGCATTTTCATGCTAGCCTTAGACTCATCATACACTGAAGACATGAAATATTTACAATGTTGGTAATTCAATGAGTAAATTTTCTTTTCATTGTATTTAAAAACCAAAATCATGAATTTTCAATAAAGAACAACTTTTTACCTATATTATGCACATAATGTGATTATGCTAGTGGAAATAGTCTAAAAGTAAAGGTTTTGATAAAAAAAATGAGGGTGGATGGCTTGGTAAAAAGACAATCAAACTGGCACCCAATAGTTGTCTTCACAGACTTATCACTACTCACGAACCAACAAGGATTCTCTTAATAGCAAACTGAGCCATCCTCATTCTCCTCCACATGAGAGTTTCTCCTCCTCTCTGCAACCTCACGTCCCCCTAACAATTCTCTAATACCACTTGTTGGGGAATCAAGCATGGATAATGTAGAAATAAACTAGAAACATAGAGTTACAACAAACATTAATAGAACATCAATCACAAAAAGAATATCCACGGGCAAGGGAAATGATATTCTTATTACTAAATCTTGGAGATTACAGAATAACCCAACACGCTTACAACTATATTATATTATTACTAAATCTTAGAGATTACAGAATAACCCAACACACTTACAGCTATATTATATTTTCCTCTACAGTGCCAGACTGTTTTGAACCGATGTTTCTGCATAAAATTTGAACCGTTGGAACTGGTTGAACTCTTGAACCATTGACACATGTTCAACATTTATGACCGCATCCTTAAAAGGCATAGGCTTTGAATTTAAAAGAAACCTAGAACCTCTCACTCCTCCACGCAATCACATCACCAAAATGAAGTAACCATACTGACTTAGAATTAGGAGAGAACCACATCAGTGAGACTATGCTCAAAATCTATTATTCAATGAAGACATATTACATCATAATATATGACTCCAGTCTACTTAGGCAGTTACAACAAACAAGAGGAAAATATAATCTATATTAAACACTAGTAGATTTTGTCTACATAACTATCTAGTGCTCCATTATTTCCAAGTCTCCCCCTTAATGGAGAATGGATTGACTTATACACCTAACATCTCCCTAAACAACTCAAAATTAATCTTTCCAAGAGGCTTAGTGAAAATATCAATAGTATTTTCACAAGTATTATAATACATAAGAGCTATTTCATTTGACTGCAATTTTTCTCTAACAAAATGAAATTGAGCATCAACATTCTTTTTCCTTGCATGATAAATCGGATTATTCGTGAGCTTGATTGAACTTTGATTATCACATTTGATCATTGTAGGTTCCTTTTTTTCTTCTCCAACATCTTGAAGAAGTCTTCTCAACCAAACAACTTCACAAGTTGTTGCACACAAGGCTTTATATTTTGCTTCAGTAGAAGACAAAGATACAGTAGGTTGTTTTTTACTACTCCATGAATTAATCACGGATCCAATACCAAACGCATATCCAGTGGTTGATATTTGATCATCCGGATTTCCAGCCCAATCAGAACCTGAGTAACCTGTCAACGCAACATCAAATGCATGAGTATATTTAATACCATAATCAAGTGTTCCTTTTAGATACCTGAGTACTACCTTTGTTGCATTCCAATGGATTTCTTGAGGTTTCTCCATAAACTGACTTAACACACTCATAGAATATGCAATATCAGGCCTCGTTGTGGTGAGATAATTCAAACTACCCACCATCTGTCTATACATAGTGGCATTCAACTCCTTTGAACCATCATCACAAGAAAGTTTCACATTCTGCTGCATGGCAACAATAGAAGATTTACACTGATCCATTTTAAATCTCTTAAGTACTTCTCTGACATAATTACTCTGAAAAACAAAAGTTTAGCCTGCATTTCTCCAAACTTCAAGACCTAGGCAGTAATGTAACTCACCAAGATCTTTCAGTTCAAAAACATGTGACAATTGCTCCTTGATTTCATCAATTAATTTCCCTGCATTTCTTGTAATTATTAAAGCATCAACATATAAGGAAATAAATATTGTATACCCCTGCTCATCAAATTTGGTATACAGATTTGGATCACTCTTCCCCCTCATAAAACCCTGTTGAAGAAACAAAGAGTCTATCTTCTCATACCATGACCTAGGTGCTTGTTTTAGTCCATACAATGTTTTCTTTAACTTACACACTAAGTGCTCTTGCCCATGTTCTACAAACCCTTCAGGTTGAGTAAGGTAAACCTCCTCCTTTAACTCACCATTCAAAAATGCAGATTTAACATCTAATTGTTGTAGCTTCCAATGGTACTTTGTAGCTAAAGAAATTAACAATCTGATAGTATTCAATTTATCTTCTGGTGCAAATGTTTCAGAATAATCAATACCTTATGTTTGTGAATACCCCTTTGTCACCAATCTAGCCTTATGTTTGTCTATACTACAATATGATTTAAACTTGGGTTTGTATATCCATTTGCTTCCAATGGGCTTTTTATGTTTAGGCAATTCAGTCAATTCCCAAGTATTATTTTTCATTATAGCTTCATATTCTTCCTCCATTGAATTTATCCATTCATCATGTTCATTGGCTTCATTAAAACTAATGGGTTCTATGACATTTGAAATGCTACTCATTAGGTCATAGTCTCCATACGTCTTAGGCAGCCGAACCTGTCATGAAGATCTTCTCAATTGATTATCTTCCTCCCCACTTTGTGAAGCTCTGTCTTCACCATGAGGTGAACTCTGACTGCTTGAAGTGTCCATATCATTGTCACTGAGTCCTTGTTGTTGTTGTTGTTGTTGTCTTTGCGATTGTGGTTGCTATTGTCTCTTCGGTTGCTGTTGTGATGATTATTGTTGCTACTCTTCTTTAACTCCTTCATCAAGAAGTCTATGCCATTCCTCATGACTGTTGCCGTCATTATTTCCTGCTTCCTTCTCATGGAAAAGTACATCTCTACTCGGAAATACTTTGTGAGTAGAAGGATCAAACAATTTGTATGCTTTGAATTCAGAACAATACCCTATGAAAATACATTTAATGGCTTTAGCATCCAATTTCTTCCTATTTGCCTTTGGAATATGTGAAAAATCCTTAAACCCAAATACTTTCAAATTATGAACTGCAGGTTTGGAACCATACAAGGCTTCAAAAGGAGTAATATTATCAAGACACCTTGTTGGACTTCTATTATTTAAATAAATTGCAGTATTTATCGATTCAACGCAAAATGTATTTGAGAGATTCTTACATTTCACCATATTGCGTGCACACTCTACCAGAGTTCTGTTTTTCCTTTCAGCCACTCCATTCTGCTGTGGAGTGTGGGGTACTGTAAACTGTTGTACTATTCCATGATCTTTGCAATATTTGATGAAGTCCCCTGATTTATACTCTCCCCCTTGATCTAAATGAAGGATTTTGATGAATTTTCCTATCTACTTTTCCACCATGGTTATGAATTCCTTAAAGTACTCGAAAACATCATTTTTTCTTCTAAGGAAATAAACCCATGTGTATCTCATGCAATCATCAATAAATAACAGAAAGTAAAATGCACCTCCTAAAGACCTAGACTGCATAGGTCCGCAAACATTTGTATGCACAAGATCTAACACATCTCTTTTTTTCTTATCAGGATTAGAGGGGAATTCATCTATGTGCATCTTTCCTAATGCACATCCTTCACAAGAAATATTCGCATTCTTTAACATGGGAATTCCTTCAACCATATTATGTTTCTATAATAACAATAAATCATGATGATTGATGTGGCCATACCTTTGATGCCAAAGACTCTCTATTGGCATAGTTGCAGAAGTCATTGTGTGATGTTCTTTGCTGGTAACATCAAGCTTGTATAGTCCTCCTTCTCTGACTCTTGTTTAACAGTTCTATATTGGTCCAACAGATCCTTCACTATGCAATAATTCTTAAAGAATTCAACCTTTAAGTTCTGATCTGTAATGGTGGACACAGAGATCATTTTTTTCTTTATCCTGGGCACATACACAACATTGCGAATGTGGCAAACAGTACCATTCAACAATGTTACTGGAATGTCTCTGTATCCCTTGATCTGATGAGCGCAGTCATATCCAAGATATATGCTGGCACCATTCTGTGTTTCTCTAAAATTAGTATACCACATCTTATTACATGTCATATGTATTGATGCTCCGAAATCCACAAACCAGGCATCAACATCATATTTTTTAGCAGACAAAGAAGCATTAGACATAAACAGTCTAAGATCCCGTGAATCAAAATTCGGGGGTTCATCAATATCATCACTAGCAATAAACAATCTGAGATCATGTTTTGAATATTCTTTTGCATAATGACCTGAATGTTTTCTAGGTTTATTCCTAGCCTCATCACTCTTCTTCTTATGAAAGTCTTTAATAAGATGTTGAGGTCGACCACAATAAAAACAACTCTTTGACTCATTCCTATTAGAGGGCATACCTTGATTCGACCTTGGAGAGTGTCTTCTCTGTGATGAATTGTCTCCTCTGCCTCTTTCTCCTGATCTCCCTCTTGGGAATATCTTATTTGACCACACTGCCAAATCTTTATTCTGAGGCTTCAAATTAGAGCACCTCTCTTCCTCTTGCAGCAAAATACATGTCAATTCTTCAAAAGTAGGAGGTTTCTCCCTTGCTGCGAGACCTGTTATGAACATCTGATAGTCTTCTAGCATACCATTTAAGGTAATTATGATAAGATCGGTGCTGGAAACTGTTTCTCCTATATTTCCCAGCTTGTCTTTCACCTCTTTAATGCAACCCAAAAATGAACTAACAGATTCATTTCCATCCATCTTCATGCCTAGTAATTTAGTTTTCAAGAACATAATATGATTTGCGTTGCTAGTTTCATATAAATCTTTAAGCATTGTCCACATTTCAACAGAAGTTTTAGCTTCTCTAATATGTGGAATAATGTTATCTTTAACAGACATACACAACAATACCTTGGCCTTCTTTTCACGCTTATTCCAATCTTGTATCTGTGTTGTTGTTGCACCTGCAGCCACATCTTGTTTCACTTCATCTCCCTTCGCAATCGTCCAGACACCATAGCCCTTCATCAAGGTCTGCATTTTGAATTTCTAGTTAATGCAATTTGAGCCATCTAATTTGTTGGCTTCGTTGAGGTAGGTCTCTGCTAGCGGATTCGCCATCTCTGCAAGTGTTTGCTCGTCCAACCAGACAATGGATCCTTGTATCACCAAACACTTCAATACTGAAGGCGGTGAATCACCAATAAAATGCAATTTTCGTCAAATTTCTCCTGTGATGTGTAGTTCATCGCTCTGCCTTCCAAAAAACTCATGCAAACCTCAACCTTTGTTTTTCAACTAAACTCATGCTTCCACAAAGGCAAGATACAATACTTTTCATACAAAAAACCCTTCACGATTTGGTGTGTACATGGTCGCACCAATTATACCAGCAACAAATGATCGGCTCATGCTTCCGCAAAGGCAACATATAATACATTTCATACAAAAAACCCTTCACGATTTTCTCACGTACTCATGCTTTCCACAAACAAAGCGGTCGACGCTCCTTAGAGGAATGGAGGGGAGCTCTAGCGCGCCTGTAATATCGAAGGGGAAGCACTGGTAAAAGATGGCAATGCTTCTGGAGAGTGGAGGAGGGAGCGCTAGCACCTTAGCGCTCTTAAATGCATACAACGGGAGCGTGAGGACCCTCAAATTTTTAATTTCACAAGTGTGAGGGAGTCGACGCTCCTCTAACACTACAAAGGAAGTGCTAGTGATTTTTCTCAAATCAATTTGAGATCTTGTCCTTTGGATCTTGTCTCAAGGAGCTGGTTTTCTAGGATCTCCAACGCAGCTCTGATACCAACTTAGAATTAGAAGAGAACCACACCAGTGAAACTATGCTCACAATCTATTATTCAATGAAGACAGATTACATCATAGTATATGACTCCAGTCTACTTAGGCAGTTTCAACAAACAACAGGAAAATAGGATCTACATTAAACACTAGTAGAGTTTGTCTAAGTAACTATCTATTGCTCCATTATTTCCAAGTGAATGACCTCCACGCAATCACATCACCAAAATGAGGGTTGAATCTTTACCTAGTTTGTTTACCTCTATACATTAAATGCTACTAATCCACAATAATCCCTTGTGATAGCTCCAATTCGTTTCTTTATATCCACCACAAATGGAGTGGAATTCACCCATAAGCTAGAGGATTTCCTAGAGAGAAACGACCATTATCTGAAGTTTTGCCTTGTGCACCAAGCACTTATTGAATAGGTATTTCTTCAAATACTTTACATACAAGTGTTTCGTCAAACATTTGCTAAGGAGTGTTGCCTTGTGCACCAAGCACTTGTTGAATAGGTATTTTTTCAAACACTTGGCATAAAGTGTTTGACTTGGCATACAAGTGTTTCATCAAACACTTGCTAAAAACAAATTCCTTGTGCACCAAGCACTTGTTGAATAGGTTTTTTTTCAAACACTTTGGCATGAGAAGATTCGATGATCCATGTCTTTGGATCACTTGGAAACACTCGGATTTACTGGTTTGTAAAGCACGAGTTCTTTTTCATCATTGGTACCTGGGGACATTTATTGTGTGGCAATTAACAAAAACTAAATTCGATGCTTCAAATTTGGTATTTGGACTCGCTATGGTAAATCTGGTATTTCATCTAGCATATCCCCTTGCATCTTTACACATTGTGGATCCCCGTAGATGGTTGACAGCCCTGGATCTAGGCACATCCTTTTTGGGAGTGCGAAGCCATCCTTGCCGAAGAAATCCACTTCAAACTCTATTTGTCTACTGCTAGTTTCTGAATCTTTTTGACAACGAGTTTCTGAAAATTTCACTGTTTCAGGTACTTTGGCTCCAGAGGTAGGCCTTGTTGTGCATATGATTGATTTGATCAATTTCGATCATCTCCCAAACAACTTTGGGTGAGCAGAAATTTTTAAAAAATCCCTAACGAAGACACCTATCGCTTCATAAATATACTAATCGTAAATAACTAATCTTCATAGCCACCATGGAGAGGCAGGTAGACAGTTTGGTCGTATAGGAAGGAGCCATGGAGAGTCATTGAAACCAGTTCAATAGTAGTATAGCCACTGAGAGACTTGGCCTTGCAGGTGAGCATTCTCTTCTCTGTCTCAATTTTAGTCACTTCGGTTTTTCCTTTTTACTGTCTCAATTTTAGTCACTTCGGTTTTTTCTTTTTTACTTTTTATTTCTTTGGAAAAGGGTCTATATATTATAAACACTTAATACACTTTAAAGAACGGTTCAGCTTCCCGGATTCCACATGCAATGACAGTTTCAGGACCAGGGTAGAGGAGAGGTTAATAGATTTAAAACAGATCTTTGTAAAATCCATTCATTCTTTGTAAAGTAGCATTGCAACACAACAGGTAATTCCACTGCAGTGAATTTCATAAAAATGATCTTAAGTGTCATAAGAAATGTTCTCTAAAAGTTGGCTGAAACATCTTACCAGTGCTGTTTTCTTGCATCTTGTAGTACTAATCTCTCTCTTTAATCTATGGGATGTCACTTTATAGCTACTGCATGGACAATATGAAGTCCATTGTCTCAGGCCTCCCTTGTGTCAGCTCCATAACCTTCTGGCCCTCCCTTATGTCAACTCCATGAGATGTCTGTTCTGCCGCCATAACTGGCAATGAAATAATTCCATTTTTCGGACTTAAATAATTCCAATTCTAGGATTGCTGATGGAAAGCTTCGCACATTAATGGATGTTGAGCCACTAATCTTTGGCTCTAGAGAATTGTATTTTAATTTCTTTAATAGTATAACTTCCATGCAAGCATGATGCTTCAATGTTTTTCAAGAATACAGCTCGAGATCGAGTAATCTTAAACCCTATGAAAGTACATGTCGAAATTTTGGAGCAAAAACAGTCCAAAGATAATTTTAGACTTCCAGGGAGATTTCCTATCCTTTTGATGGGTGCCTGTCGCTATGAAAAGTTAATGCTAGGGTTTGATGTGCCCACGGAAGGTAATATGTTGTCATCGACTCTATTTTCAGGACAGAAACTCGCCTCTCCGGTCATGTTAAACACGACCGGATTTCTCTATGAATCAGAGGCGCCCACTACTAGATAAGCTTCTTCTGGTTTTTATATTAAAAAAACCTCATTCGATTGAGTGTAGAGAAACAAAAGGCCCAACATCGGTTTTATTTTGTCAGGGAATCGCTCGTTCTTGCTAGATTCTGTACTTTAGACGTAGGTCGACGGTTCAGTCCACGACCCGTTACAATAAATTAATCAAGGATAACATATATGGCGGCTGATGGCTATGTTTTGGTAACCATTAACTTCCGGGCTTAAGGCCTGGGTTTCCTACAACTTCAGCTTCAAATTCATCTCAATACAGTTTGCCTGAAGACAACGGAGAAAACCACTTAAGCCATTAACTTCCGGGCTTAAGGCCTGGGTTTCCTATAACTTCAGCTTCAAAATTCATCTCAATACAGTTTGCCTGAAGACAACGGAGAAAACCACTTAAGCCCATCGAAGATTGAGTTCTAAAGAACAATTGCAATTGGAAGCCAGAGTGTCTTTGGGAATGGTATTGATTTCCTTGAAGAATATAATACGCTTCTACGATACATGTGTTCCCTGTTGTATGAACTACATGCCTGGTTATACTTTAGTGTCGTTGGAAATTGTGTTGGTTTCCTTGAAGAATATAATATGCTTCTAGGATACGTGTGTTCCTTGTATGAACTGCATGTCTCATTAATGTAACAGAACTGGGCATTTTATGACATCTGTAAGCTCTATACATCTCAAACCCTTATCAAAGATACGTGGCATTATGAACATAAACAATATTTGGATATAGCTACATTCTAAATGTGTCATAAAAATGGATTTTCTCTTCCATTTATAGACAATGCATTTGTAATTTTATGAAAATTTCAACTTCAATTAACTCATATTTTCAATTTCAACTTGACATTTTTGTAATTCATCTAAACAAAATTTCACTTTCCAATAAAATTCAATTATTAATAAATTATCAATAAAATTAAACAAAACATTTACACTCTCACTCCCACAAAAGCTTTATAAGTATTTACAAAAATTAAATGAAAGTGTCCATTTTACACCAATATAACTTATAGAGTTAACCTCTCACATTACAATATCATCCTTACCATCTAATCAAATATTTATAAAGTACTTTTCATTAAAAAACAATTCAATTTCCTTCATAAATTTCTCCTCCACACATTTTGACAACATATTAAACAAATACTAATATAAAAAAGCTAACATATTTTTGTAATTATTTTAGTTTTTTACATTTTGACAAGATATTAAACAAATACTAATATAAAAAAAGCTAACAGATTTTTGCAATTTTTTTTTGTTTTTTACTTAATTTAAGAGGTCACAAGTTTAAATTCTAGAGAGGTAGGGTCTTTTACACCAATTTAATGTGGTCCTGATCTTAAAAATAGATTATTATTATTATTATATTAATTTATTTTAAAAAAAACTTATATATATATATATTAGAATATTTAAAAAAATAAAAAACTTTACTAATAATTTTATTTATCTAAAATCATATTATTTAATTATATAAAACAATTTATAAACATTATAATGAGTAGATTTTATATTAATAAAAACTCAATGAAGATATAACAAAATTAAATACTAATTTTATGCCTATGCTTATACCTATCTAGATTCTTAAGTAATACATCCCAATATTTTTTTAGTGGTATAGATTATATAAAAAGACCTAAAATATTAATATATGTTGGCCCTCGATCAAGTTTTGAGGAAACACTGGTCAGATTTGGCCCACTTTTGGACTTCGACACGCTGGTCAAAGAAGGAGCGCCCAAGCGGAGCTGAAATCGTGGATCTCACCCATTTTTGCAGGCTCTATGGACCCAGTAAGGGGTTCTCTAGGGTTTTTGTAATGGGTTTATGGGATGTCGGCCCATGGGGTTTCCCATATTTAGGCCTTATTGTAAGGGTTTGTAAAAGTATAAATAAAGAATAATGTATGGTAGAAGTAGAGGTTGTGGAGCTAAGTGCAAGTAGTTCAAGTGGCTTTGTGCAAGGGAATGTATGTGTGTTAAGGATTTGTGTTTGGTAGAGAGTTGGCTCTGTGCCTTCACCTAGTTTTGGGAGGAGGATCTGGTGCTCAATGCACAGATCTCATGTTCGATGTGAAGCTTGACTCTGTGGCCTAGTGCACAGGAGCAAATGAATGTAAGATTCAGACGAATAATAAAGAGGCAAAACGGTTGGTGGACGTAGCCCCACACTAGGGTGAACCACATATATCTGGTGTCTTATGGTTGCTTTGTGCAATGTTATCTCTGTTATGTTTTTCTCAGTGCTTAGATTAGAATGTGTAATGAATATGTATGTTTTTCTTAAATGCTTTGCTTATGTTAAATGCTAGATCTGATTCACAATGCTAAGTGCTAAGTGTTTGAAGTGCATAATCTTTGTTGTCACTACGCTAGATATATCCTTGGCTATGTTCTGTGATGCTAATAAGGTTAATGAACTAATGTATGTCACTTCCTAAGCATTACCAAAATACCCTGTGAAGTGTTATTATCACATATCTGTGTCACAGCTTGGTTACAGACACCTGCGTCCTATAAACCCTCTTCTTTCTACCTCCGGTGACACTTTGTTTGCTTCGCAGATGTTGTCGAAAGGGTCGGTAGTTGGGGTTTGGTTGGTGCGTTGTTAAGCGTTGAACCATGGGTCTTCCCCTGTGCCAACAATATCTTTGTAAAATATTTGAGCTAACAAAAGGCATGGCTAGTGGTTTCATCTTCCATTATTGCATTCTCAAGATCTAAGTATAAATTGACAATCTCTTTAGCTTCTGTCACATTATGCATTATTTCCTCTTCCTTCCAGCCTTCACAATTGGAGTTCATTGATTGTACCTAATTGGATGCAGAGTGCTCTCCCTTGGTCAAATTTATGACCATGTTCTTGAGCATATTGCATTCCGCCTCCAAAATGGTGAGCATATTGCATTCCACCTCCAGAATGGTAATCTGAACCTTTATATAGATCAAATTTCACATAACCATTGCATTTTGAGTGGTAACTGGATGATCAATTTGATGTATTTTCATTGCAATAGTAAAACTTAATGTATTTTCATTGCAGTAGTAAAAATTAATGTTTTGTTTCCTTATATAGATTCCTAATGAGTCCTTAGTGCCCTTCTTATCTCCAACAACTTAATCCATCACAAATTTATAATAATCCAAGCTCCCTTTCAACAATAAGAGTTGGAGGGTGACTTGAAACCCAAATTTGCACTTAACTAACAAACCCCTCAAAGCTCGAGGATGATTCTTGCAAATCCCCCACAAACCAAAGAAGAAATCAGATTCACATAAAGGATCGGAGAACATGAAATAAATTGAGATAAATCTTAAAAACCTTAAAAAGAATTGAACCTAGTACTAGTAAGCGTCCCTCATTAAGAATAAGACTAAAGATGCGTTTTCCACTCCCAATTAACCCAAATAATGATCAATCCAACCACCTAAAAATTAACGAAGAATACATCCAATAAAACCTCTTCTAAGAGAGAGGGAGAAAATCCCCCAAAATAGTAACATAAACACAAACAAAATTACAAAACACTATGTCAGCCACTACTTTCATTTCAAAACCAAGAAAGAGGCTTGTCATAATTCCACGAGAGGAATAGAATCAAAAACATGAACGAGAACACCAAGAAAGAGGCTTGCCATAATTCCACGAGAGGAATAGAATCAAAAACATGAACGAGAACACAAGAATAGAACTAACCCCACTATCGCATAAAGCATACATGAATTCTGGAACTAGGTGCCATTATCCCAACAAGACGAGGGAAGTTATCTTCCATCCTTTCAAATATGTGCGAGCATGCATACTATGTGAAAGGGTGGCTCTAGTTGAGTCTCATTACTTTGCTTGCTATATACCGATGATTCCTTACAATTATGAGCCAGGTGATTCATAAATGCTTGAAACTTGAAATTCTGGTTTAATCTTTTTTTTAACAAAAACCAAAATGGAAATAATATATTGATAAAAACTCAAGGAAGATACAACACAATTTTGGTTCATTCTTCTTTAAAAAAAAAATTGAAGATACTAATTTCCACATATGGTTATATTTATTTAAAAAAACCAAAATAGAAATACTATATTAATAAAAACTTAAGGAAGATACAACAAAATTTTGGTTCTATTTTTTTTTTTAAAGAGAAATAAAATGGAAATAATAATTTCTTACATATGGTTATAGCTAACTATATCTTAAAATAATAATTTCCTACATATGGTTATATCTAGTTATATCTATTTGGATTTTTGAGTAATACATCCAAGTATCTCTTAGTGGCATGGATTCTATAAGAAAAGACTTAAAATCCTAATAACTTTGTAAAATATTTGACTTGGCTTCTTTTATTGCCACATTCTAGAAGATGATGTATTGTTTCCTCTTCCTTCCATCCTTCAGAATTGGATTTGATTAATTGTACCTAATTGGATGCTCGAGAGTGCTCTTCCTTGGTCAAATTTATGACCATGCTCATGAGCATATTGCATCCCACGTCCAGAATGGTAATCTAAAGCTTCAATTAGACCAAAGTATGCATAGCCATTGCATTT
>SNQJ01S0000649.1:114913-170273 GCA_010110895.2 Picea sitchensis
TTTCAACAGTTCTATGCAAATTTGTTTCCTCAAGAGGTTCAAGCTACCATACTAGACCTACAAAAAGACATTAGGATCATTCCTGAAGCTCAGGATAGTGAATACGTTGGCACTCAGGTGGGGACTATCATCCCTTATATGGTTTGTACTCATATGAGGGATTCAAAATCTTACAGAACCTTGGAGTTGTATTAGCATACGTCACTCAGGGAGTGTTTCAGAAGGACCGAGATCGCCAAAAATTTAAACAGAGACTAGAAGTGCTCAAGGACCATAACCAACTATTGATAATGATGGTGTCCTGGTCAGTTAAGAAGAATGGTGGCTCTTTCCAAGTCTATGAGATGGTCGTCAACCTCCTAGAACTCTAATGGGCATGGGTCACACTGCTAGCACTTATGCACCTTCTTTTCGGGTGCCTCTTTCCCATGTTTGAAAAGGTTCTCTCCAGTTTGACTCTTTATGGCTTTTTTATTTTCAGATGTACAGGTTTACAGGTTCATATTTTCTTGTCTTTCTATTAGTTATCTACTTACACTAAGCTAGCTAGCTAATTCATGACTTATTCCATTTTTTCTTTAAGCCTAATTTCCCTCTTTGGGCAGACAAAGAGTCATGGGTTTAAGGGGTTATGTTTTGAAAAACTTATGTTATATGTACTTTTGATGACATAAGACATATATGTATAGTTTTTTAATAGCTAATAAAATGTTCATACTTACTTAAAAATATATATATAATTAATATATTCATTTATTAAAAAACTTAATTATATACATATTTTTCTTAGAATATTTAAAAAATAAATAACTTTACTACTAATTTTATTTATTTAAAATAGTATTATTTAATCATATAAAACACATACATATATAGTTGCATATTTTGTATTAATAAAACCTCAACAAAGATACAACAAATTTTTTGTTCGATTTTTTCACAACAAAAGAAAAAATGGAAATATTAATTTCCTTCATGTGGCTATTCCTATGTAGATACTTAAGTAATACATTCCAATATTTCTTAGTTTTATATATTCTATAAAAAAAAATCTAAAATTCTAATGACTTTGTAAAATATTTTACTTAAAAGGAAAGTGATTGGTTGCTTCTTTCATTGTTGTGTTTTCAAGATTTAAGTATTTGGATTGACAATTTCCTTAGCTTCTTATAGGTGATGCATTATTTCTTCTTCCTTCCAAACTTCACAATTGGAGTTGATTGATTGTACCTGATTGGATGCTCCAAAGTTCTCTTTCTTGGTCTTGGTCAAATTTATGACCATGTCCCTAAGAATATTGCATTCCACCTCCATAATGGTAATTTGACACTTATGTTAGACCAAAGTATCCATAACCATTACATTTCTAGTGGTGATCGATGATCAATTTCATGTATTTTCACTGTAGCAATAAAAATTGACATGTTGTTTCATTAGATAGACTCCTCATGAGTCCTTAATACCCTTCTTATCTCATGCAACTCAATCCATAAAAAATATGCAACAATCCATGCTCCCTTTTAGAGATAAGAGTTGGAGGCAGACTTCAAACTCAAATATGCACTTAGTTGACAAACCCCTAAAGGCTCGACGATGATTCTTGAAAATTCCTATACTATCCAGGCACCCACAAACAAAAGAAGAAAACATATTCACATAGAGAATCGACAGAGAACACATAATAAATTGAGGTATACATTCAAGGACTTATGAATAATTGAACCTAGTACCAACAAGAACCCATGAGTAAGAAGAAAACTAAGGATGCTTTTTCCACTCCCAATTAACCCATAGAATGCTCAATCTAACCTGAGAATTAATGGAGCATACATCTAATAAATATTTTCCAAGATGAGGCCTCTTCTAGTAGAGAGCGAGAAAATTCCCTAGGAGTAGTGACATAAACACAAACAGAAATACAAAGAACTAAATCAACCACTACTTGCCTTTCAAAATCAGAAAAAATCCAAGGGGAAGGCTTGCCAGACTTCCACGAGTGGAATAGAATCAAAGACACCAGCGATACCACAAGAACAAAACTAACCATACTATCACATAAACCTGAAGCCCAACAACTCCACAGATGCATTTTGGATTGAGGTGCCTTAATCCCACCAACCCCACGGAATTTATATTCCATCATTTCAAATATGTGTGATCCTGCATACAAGAACATGTGAAAGGGTGGCTAGAGTTGATTCAAAGTTATATTTGATCGTTTCAAATGCGTGTGAGCCTACATACAAGAACATATGAAAGGGTGGGTAGAGTTGAGTCTCATTACTGACCTTGTTATACATTGAAGATTCCTTACGATGATCCATGTGACATGTCATGCTTTCCATTCATGACATTGTCCCCAATTTTTTATGTTGTTGCTTGATTGACAAATCCATCTACTAAACTATTATTCTCCCTTAGCACTTGATAACACTTGATGGAAGAGATTTTATTTTCTTCTTGTCTTACCTAAGTTATCATTGTTATGATGTTATAAGTTAATAGAGTGGGGTAGAGTTTATTACCATCCATTTGACATATAACTGCCCTTGAATCCCCTAACACAACTAGTATTGCATACTTATAATATCTTTTGAATCTCCTACCACAATCGGTGTTTGTATGCAAGAGTTATTAGCTATCATTAGACCTTGAAGTAACATGTATGATTTTGCAAGATTGTTTGATGAGATACCGAGTCCCGAGATGTAGGGTGTTTCAAGGAGTTTCAATTGTTCTTCTTGTTATCCCCAACTCCTAGGATAACTAAGGAGATGATGTATCAAGGCCCTTAGGTTGTATACATGGAGTATCGAGAGACAACTTGACCAGCAGTGTCCACTTGCACAAACAAAGACCCACCTCACCACCACAACTCCAGGTTCATCACGATGGTATCCACCACATTAGATAGCCTCCTGAAGACATTGGGTATTGCTCCATGAGGTACAAGTCATGTATTATGGTGAGTGTCATTTCAATATTTGAAGCATTTGAGTTTGTTGCATATATTACTTCTTTCGATGATGTAACGCATGCTTGGACCTTATGCTCTTTACTCGGGTTCACCTTGGTGGCTGGCATTGTGCCCTAGTAAATGATCACCCTTAGGGATAGATTTGCTACTAGGAAGTCCCCTTGGCGAATCATCATGCCATTTATGAACATACTTTTCACTTTCCATACTTCATCCCCTCATATCCTTACCTTTTGGGATTTTCAAGTATATTGACCCAAGAAGGGGTTGTCCCTCAATTCATGGGAAAAAGGGGTTGAAGGCCTAGAGGGGAGATAGATGGAAAAATATAAAGTAATACTTATGAACCTTCCATATGCTCTCCCAAAGGGGTCTTGAGAGAAATGAAACACTTCTCCTAAAAAATCAAAGACATACAAAAGAAAATTAACATTATACAAATATCCCCACTTGTTGAGGTGTGTACACTTATGCGGTGTCCCTTTCTTTCCTTGCATATGGCAATATGTGTACCTGTAGATTCAAGTGGCCTTGTAGTAATCCCCCCCAAGCTAATCGATTCATCAATAGGGAGTACCCAAGGTTTCAGATTATTAATTAATTAATGCCATTGAATGGGCTTGGAAAAAGATGCATTGAAAACGAAGGTGCAACACACCCTTTTCAAAGCCACCCATAAATGAGACACTACAACCCCTTGTATGTCATGTGTTAGAAAAACAGGACCGCGGAGCAATAAAATAAAATAAATGTGGAAACAAAACACAGAAGATACACAATACAAGAGAGACACAGATTTACGTGGTTCACCTAGTGTGGGCTACGTCCACCAGAGAAATTGCCAGGTACTTTCTTTATTATTATCCAACAAAATGAAGGGATACAACCTATAGCAAAACCCTAACTTCCTCTTATTTCTCTCACAGACTCCTCTCTCAGAATACAATACTCACCAACCTACATAGCCGCAATACATTTCCCTCATAAAATAGGGTTGTTTTCTAGGGAAAAAAACCCTAACATAATCTCTATCGTTAGATCTGTGACCTTATAATGACCGGTCCAGATTTACAATGAAATTACAATATACTTTTACAAGGAAATTTTTTCTTCGGGGGCTTCGCCCCTGAACCCCTGCTTGCTCCCAGACCCCCCAGCCGGGGGGATAGCCCCCCCGGACCCCGCAGAGGGGGTACCCCCCCTCTGCACTCCCCCCGTGGAAGAGTGTACATACTTCTGGGGTGTAAATACTTCATGGGGTATAAACGCGACTGAAAGTAAAAGACCTCTAAATCAGGAAGATAATCAGGCTCCACAACCAACAATCTCCCACTTGGAGACTGATATCAACAACTCCACCGATGTTGTATATGCTGGACTCTGAACATTCTTGGACCTGGCAAATTTCTCATCTTCATCTTCATTCTTGAAGACCAACTGATTACTCCCTGGTTACTCCCTTTGTTAACATGTCTGCAGGATTCTGGCTAGTGTGTAACTTTTCCAGCTTCAATTGTCCATCTTCCAAGGCGGATCGTATGAAGTGGTACCTCAACTGTATATGCTTAGTATTCGAATGGAAGGCTGAGTTCTTTGCAAGGTGAATGACACTCTAACTATCACAGTACAACCTGATGTTCTCCTGCTTCTTTCCCAATTCCTCCATAAACCTTTGTAACCAAATCATCTCTTTACTAGCCTCTGTAGAAGCAACATACTATGCCTCTGTTATTGAAAGTGAAACAACCTTTTGCAGTTTCGAAATCCAACTTACTATTGTTCCACCTATAGTAAAAACATACCTGTGGTGCTCCTCCTTCTATCTTTATCACTGCCATATCTAAATCAACATATCCTGTAGAAAAGATGAACCTCAAAACATAATGCATGTGTAGTAGTACCTATCAAATACTCGAGAATCCATTTTTCTTCCTCCCAATGTTCTTTACACGGATTGTTCCTTCTCACAACTCCCCTTGCGTATGCGATATGCGGTCTTGTACCAAACCATTATTGCATGCATCAAAACATATTTGTTAGTGAATATGGGACCTAGACATGTATTCTATCTCCTCACATTGATAACGGGACACATTCTTCAGATTAATTTGAAATGGTGGCCAAAGGAATACCTAGCGGTTTTGCATTACGCGCATTCTAAACCTCTCAACACCTTATCTATGTACTCAACCCGAGACAATGTCAATTTGAGATTTTCATGTCTCTTGTTATTCTCGTCCCAAGGATAACTGCGGCATCAAAATCCTTCATATGAATTGGCTATTTTATTCTTGAGCACATTTATATCACATATTAGACCACGCAGCGAACCGTCATCTACATGCAATAGCAAGATAATATAGCTTCTATTTTCTAGCCTTTAACATAAACACGATTGATGAATGACATCTATTATAACCATGTGTTACGTAAGTAAACCTATCAAACTTAAGATACCACTTCCTTGGATCTTGTTGTAGGCCATATAATCTCTTCTTCAACTTTTGAATTATAGCTTCCCTTTGACCTCCATGCCTGTGGATTAGCATATAAATCTCTTCCTCCAATGCCCATGGAGAAAAGTTGTTTTTACATCAAGCTGTTCAAGATGCAAGTATTCTATTGCCTGAGGCTTAAAAATAGTCCTAATTGAGTCATTTTACAGCAGGGAGAAAATATTTCATCAAAATCTATACCTTTCTTTTGTACAGACCCCTTTACAACAAGTCAGCATACAATAGGTTTTCCTCCATCTTCTTCCTTCAACTTGTAAACCCATTTATTTTCCAAGGAATCCATTTCCTTGTTAAATAACCTGACTTGGGACTTAGTTCAGTTTATTTTCCAAGGAATCCATTACCTCTTTCATGCCTTGCTCCCACTTCTTTTTGATGTCTACGCATTGCCTCTTCATAACATTACGGTTCACTGCGAGTCAGTCAACAATAAATAATATAATGAAGGAGAGTATCATTAGGGGGTATACTTAACTTTGGTAGATCTTCTAACAACACTTGCGTGTTTGAGATTACCTGTTCTCTTGTTGTTGTACATTTGATTTTCAAGTTCCTTTGGAATTTCTTTTCAATGATCTCATCAAAACCTGCATTGTGTATTCTTGTTTTCTGTTTCTTTTCTTTCCACGCAATTGATCTTTGTACATGACCTTTTCATTGAATATGACATCTCTACCTAATGATTTTGTTATTTTCAAAATACCATAAGCGATAACCAAAACCATTAACACCATATTGTAATAAAGGTACACTTCTTGGTTTTGCCTCAAGATTTGTTACATTTTCTTTATCAATATGGACAAATGCTTCACAACCAGTTTCAAAAAGAATGGTTGCTTTTTCTGTCATTCCTCCTCTGCAGGAATTCTACCATCAAAAGGCTTGAAGGTCCTATATATTTATTAAGTAAACAACGGTATCTATAGCATCTACTTGCGTAAGGGAAAACCAACATGCAATCATACTCCTTGCTTCATGATTGTCCTGCTCATCCTTTCTGACAAACCATTTCTTGTGGTGTTCATGGGCTGTCTTATCTCTGAGATCATTGGTATGAGCGATGTCATCAAACTCCCTTGTTCTTGATGTTACACCTCCATTATCCGATTTGAGACACTTCAAACTTTTCCTATCTCGATCTCAACTAAATCTTTCCATTTTCTTAAGAAGTATCAAAAACATCATATTTTGTGAATCTGATAAACCCAAGTTTTCTAGTTGCATTATCAATAAAAGTAACATAATAATGAGCCACCAAGATATGATACGAGGTTGGTCTACCATACATGCGTATGCACTGGCTCTAACCTTTCATTCTTCTTTTCTTTAGCTACGAAATCCGACTCTCTTTTGTTTCCATAAACACGATGCTCACGAGTCCAAATCAATTTGTTTAAGATCTGGAAGCAAATTTATTTTGTGGAGTATATGCATACCCTTCTCACACATGTGTACTAGCCTATGATGCCACAATGTTGTATCCACTCCTTTAGAAGCTGAAGATATAGAAGAGTCAATATTACCCGTATTTTATAAATACAATGTACTTACTTTCTCTCCTTTCGCTATCACCAATGATCCCCTTTATTATTCTTCCACTTCTTATATGTAAATATGGATATCTAACCTTCACTTTCCAACTACCTATTGAAATTATATTTTTCCTTAAATATGGAATATGTATTACCTCTTTCAACAACCATTGGCTTTCCATTTATTGTTGCTTTATTTTACCTTTTCCCATTCCAGCAATTTTGCATGGTGCATCATCACCCAAATGAACTGTCCAAGTCACCTTGAACATAATCTAGAAAATGTTTCCTATGGAGTTATTGGCATGAAATGAAGCCCTGAATCTATTGCCCAAGACTTAGAACATCTGAAAATCAAAGCATCTTGTAACACATCTGTTACATTTTCTTCCTGAATTCTCTCCTGTTGTCCATCTCTTTGTTTTTCTTTGAATCTCTGTGAGTCTTTCTTGGATGTCTTTTCTTCCCAAAATTCTAGAACTCTATATTTTCAGAGTACGGATTTGGATCTTCCCTTCCTAGAATTAGGTTATTTAGACCCTTTCCTCTATCCTTTTGTCTTCCCACATTCTCTATGTTCCAGCATGTGCGATGTCTCACCTGTGCTTTTCCTTAGCATTTCCTCACTAAGGATAACATAACAACATCATCAAATTTTAAAAGTATTTGAACCGGTGAGTTACTTACAGCCATGACCAGCCATTCCGACTTTGGCAATGAGCACAAGATTAGAGAGCCTAACCTCATCATCAAAGTCCACTTTCTGAGAACTTAGTTGACTGATAGCAGAGTATTAAATTCATTTAATTGATTTGCAACAGACCCACCTTTAGACATCTTCATATTAAATAATGTAATCTTTTCATTAGAAAATATATTGGGCTAGGGTTTTCATGCAATTTATTACAGCAGCATCCATCAAACCCTTAGTTGTCTTTTCTTTTCGAGGATATTGAAAGACATCGTATTGCCGGGCTTTCGGTAGAGTATTATTATTGTTCTAAATGATTTACGTCAAGAATCTCCATTATTAGATCCTTCATGGTGGAATTCGGCTTCTTCTTACTCCCATAATATATATCCTTCGTATATAAATAATATTCCATCTACATCTTCATGCTTGGTAGTTTGAGTTAAATTTCTATAGACCCTAAGCTTTCAAATGCTCGCTTATTGCTTCACGCCAGACAGGAACCCTCTTCTTTTCTATAGGTTACCTTTATGCTTTTCCGATACAGAGTTTGTTAGAAAAGCAGGACCCTTGGGCAATATAATAAAACAAATGTAGAAACAAGACACAAAAGATACACAATACAAGAGAACCTGATTTCGCGGTTCACCCGGTCTTGGAGGCTACATCCACGGATAAATTGCCGAGGTCCTTTCTTTATTATCCATCAAAATGAAGAATTACAACCCTCTACAACACCTTCGTTGTAGCTTCCTCTTCTTTCTCCTGATCCTCCTCTCAAAATACAATACTCCACCAACCTACACTTAATGCTTATTACAATTCCATCATAAGAGAGGTTGCCTTCTAGGAAAAAACCACAACATAATTTTATCGTTGATCTAGCGACCTTAAATGAATGTGCCAGTTACAATGAAATTACAATATGCTTCTACAAGGCAATGGGCCCACTTTCCCAGGACCCTGCTTGAGGAGGGTAGCCCATCCCATGAAAGTGTACATACTTATGGGTTGTAAATACCTCATGGGGTATAAACCTGGCTGAAAGTAAAATACCTCTAAAACAGGAAGATAATGGGGCTCACAGCCAACATCACCAGACCCCATGCCCAAAGGGATATTTCCCCATCCATATCCCATTGGTTTCACATGTGTCTTGGGGGGATCAAATGGGAAACACTCCTTTACCTAGGGGATGATTCACTCAATGGTCACCTTGTCAACCCTCCCATACCTAAACTTGGTAAGTTACTGCATATGGCCTCTAAGGAATTGTTTAATTTGATGAGATGGTTTTGTATGTACATGCTAATATAGATATTTATTTATTTTATTTATAATCATGATTCATTTGATATCCTTGTGGGGTGTATTCATTGTCTTTGTAGACCCTAGTTGGTGGACAATTTTGGAGAAAGCTTGGCAGGCTTCCATGAGACGAATACCATAGGTTGAATACCAAGGCCCAAATTTAGGATGATGAGACACCTTTGGAGGTCTAGAAGACATCATGGAGGACCTAATATAGACCCTACCACCCAAACGTTTTTCCTAAGAAGGCGATCCAAAGCGTCACCTTTGAGGGCTTGACACATAGAAAGTTTTGAAGGAAAAAAGACTTGGATCATGGAGGAGAATGTTAACTTGAATATGCTTGGCCTTTGGAGGCCCTAACATATCATATCCTACTCCAACAACTTGCAAAGGTGCCAAAACGTCACCCTATAGAAGGGTGGTGATCTTACCAAGGTTTTACTTGTGCAAAATATGAATTAAAAGTATTATTTTGGAAAGGTTATAATAGGGTTGTTGTCCCCTTATTTTGTATTTTACCCAAAGTTATGTGGAAAAACTATGTAGATGATTTTGTAAATAGAGGTCACCTCCTAATTAATTTTTAACTCTCCATGTGGAGTGTTAAACGGGACCAGATAAAATAAAACAAATGTGAAACAAAACACAAAGATACACAATACAAAGAGACCGATTTCGTGGTTCACGCGGTGTGGGCTACATCCACCAGATAAATTATGGGGTCCTTTCTTTTATTATTATCCAGCAAATGAGAGGATACAACCTACAACAAAACAAGTTGTAATACGTTTCTTTCTCCTGATCTCCTCTCTTGAATACAATATACCCGGCATATACAATAGCTGCAATACATTTCCCCTCATAAAGGGTTGCCTTATAGGAAAAAAACCTAAGATAATCTCTACCATTAGATACATGACATTATAATGAACGGTCAGGATTTACAATGAAATTACAATATCCTTTTACAAGGCAATTTTTTCTTGGGGGCTTCGCCCCCGAACCCTTTTTGGGGGCCCGCTTGCCCCCATCCTGGGGGATAGCCCTCTCGGACCCTGCAAAGTGGGTACCCCTTCTCTGCACTCCCTTGCATGGAGGATTTTACATTCTTCTAGGGTGTAAATGCTTCATGGGGTATAAAACATAACTAAAAGTAAAGACTACAAATCGGGAGAGATAATGGGCTCCTGACCAACAATATCCGCTTGGAAGTTGATCTCAACAACTGCATTGCTGTTGTATATGCTGGAATCTAGACCTTCTTGGACCTGGAAAAGTTGTCATCTTCATCTTCATTCTTGAAGACTGGCCAGGCGAGAAGGAACTTCGGTTCTCCTGGATTACCTCCCTTTGTTGGCAACATGTGCGTAGGATTAGAAGCTGGTGTGTATATTTTCCGACTTCAAATGGTCATCTTCCAAGGAGGATCATATGAGTGGTACCCCTTCAATGTATAGCCCAGTATTATAATGGAGGGTTGAGTTCTTTGCAAGATGGGAACTCGACTATCACCGAACAACCTTTTGTTCTCTGCTTCTTTCCCAATTCCTCCATAAACCTTTGTAACCAAATAATCTCTTTACTAGCCTCTATAGAAACAACAATACTTTGCCTCTGTTGTTGGAAGTGCAAAAACCATTTGCAGTTTCGAAATCCAACAAACTGATGTTCCACCCATATAGTAAAAGCAAATACCACCAGCAAGTTCTCCTCCTACTGTTTTTATCACCCACCATATCTGAATCAATATATCACTGTAGAAAGAAAAGTGTGAACCTCCAAAACATAATGCCTGCATGTGTGCTCTGAGAATCCACTTTAAAGCCTCCCAATGTTATTTACTTGGATTGTTCATATACGCTCCACAACTCCCTTGCATGCAATATGGGAGTGGTGTGCAAAGAGCCATTTGCATACATCAAGTACTTCCAGCTATTTGATGAATATGGGACCACGGACATGTGTATATATCTCCTATGTCTTGGGTTACATTTCCTTGGATGTTTGAAATGGTTGGCCAAGGTGTACTAGCGTTTGCATGCTACATTCTAACCTCTACAACACCTTCTCTGCGTACTCACCACTGAGACAATGTCAGTTTGCAATTTTCTTGTCTCTTGTTATTCTCATACCAAGGATTTTCTGTACAGCACCCAAATCCTTCATCACAAAATGAATTGGCTAATTTCTTCTTGAGGACATTTATATCGTGCATATTAGACCACATAACAACATGTCATCTACATACAATAGCAAGATAATATAGCTTCCATTTTCTAATAGAAGAAATAAACACAATGATCGAGAATGACATATACTATAATATTGTTATGTCATAAACTTGTCAAACTTCAAATGCCACTACCTTGGAGATTTCTTTGGTCCATATAATCTCTTCTTCAGCACATACAAATTCTCCTTCCCTTTGACTTCATACCCTATGGTTGTTCAATATAAATATCTTCCTCCAAACTGCAGCCATGGGGAAAAGTTGTTTTTTTACATCTACTTTATTCAAGATGAAAATATTCTACTACCACAAGACTTAAAATAGTCCTAATTGAAGTCATTTAACCATGAGGAGAAAATATTTCATCAAAAATCTATACCTTTCTTGTTGTGCAAGCCTTTACAACAAGTCTAGCCTTGTCATTTTCTCCTCCATCTTCTTCCTTCAACTTATGAAAGCCCATTTTGATACGCAATGCTCTTTTTCACATGAGCAAGCTGAGACAAGTCCCAATTCTAGTTATTTGCCAGAATCCATTTCCTCTTTCATGCCTTGCTCCCCACTTATTTTTTGGTGTCTACTTGCATTACCTATTCATAACATTCTAGTTCACGAATCAGTCAACAATAAATAATATAATGAAGGAGAGTGTCGTTAAGGGGGTATACTTAACATAGTAAATCTTCTTTCTTACTTAGGCATTTGGGGTACCCTCACACTCATGTTATTAATACATTTGATTTTCGAGGTTCCTTTACAATTTCTTTTTCAGTGATCTCATCATGCGTTGTGTATTCTTGTTTTTATGTTTCTGTTTCTTCCCTGGCTTGATCTTTATTTTGTAGACTTTTCATTGAATGCCATGACATCTCTACTCCTAATGATTTTGTTATTTTCATAATCCATAATGACAACAAAATCATTAACACCATATCAATAAAGGTACACTTCTTGGATTTTGCCTCAATCTTTGTTCTATTTTCTTTATCAATATGGACAAATGCTTCTGTAAAGTTTTTCAAAAAGAATAGTTTACCTTTTTCACTGTCCATTCCTCCTATGGAGTCATCCAATGATCTTGAAGGTCCTGTTTATTAAGTAAACAACATTATCTAGAACATCTTCCCAAGCTGGCAAAGGGAAAAGCAACATGCAATCTCATACTCCATTGCCTGTCCATGAGTGTCCTGTTCATCCTTTCGACACACCATTTTTCTTGTGGTGTTAGGTAGGTATCTTCTCTCTCTGAATCCCATGGTATGAACGGTAATCATCAAACTCCTTGTTCAAGTATTCACCTCCATTATCTGTTCTGAGACACTTCAAACTTTTCTGTCTCATTCTAAACTAAAAGCTTTCCATTTCTTGAGAATATCAAAAACATCAGTTTTTGTCAGTCTGATAAACCAAAGTTTTTTCTAGTTGCATCATCAATAAAAGTAACATAATAATGAGAGCCACCAAGAGATGATGCCTGAGCTGGTCCCCATACATTTGTATGCACAAGCTCTAGCTTTTCATTCTTCTTTTCTTTTTTGACTCTGACTCTCTTTGTTTTCCATAAACCTGATGCTCATAGAAGTCCAAATCAATTTTTTAAGATAAATGGAGATTTCTTTTGTGGAAGTATCTTGCCTTACCCTTCTCACTCATGTGTCGGCCTATGATGCCAGGTGTTGTATCCACTCTGTGGGAAATAAAGATATAGAGAGTCGGTGTTGCGAACATAAATGTCTTAGACCTTCTCTCCTTTTCTATCACCAATGATGATCCTTTGATAACCTTCCGCGTCTTATCGTAAATATGGATATACAACCTTCCTTTCCAACGCGCCTGTTGAGTATTTTCCTTAAATTTGGAATATGTCTTACCTCTTTCAACAACCATTGGTTTCCATTTGTGGTGCTTTATTTTTACCTTTCATTCCAACAATTTTTGCATGGTGCATCATCACCCAAATGAACACGTCCAAAATCACCTTGAGACATAATCTATGAAAAGGAAATGTTTCTATGGGGTGTGGCGAAATGAAGCCGAATCTACTACAGACTCGGAAATATTATCTCTGAGAAGAATCAAAGCATCTTGTAACACATCACCTAATACATTTTCTTCGATTTCTCCCCTCTTGTCCATCTCTTTGTTTCTTTCTGACTCTATGATCTTTCTTGGATGTCCTTTCTTCCCACAATTCCAGTACTCTATCTTTCCAAGTCTGATTTGGATCTACGCCCTTCCTAAATTCCCACGGTTCCACGACCTTTCCTCTATACTTTTGTCTTCCCATGTTCTCCATGTTCAATGCTGCTTTGCTGATGTTTCCTGTGCTTTTTCCATTATTCCCTCACTGGGATAACACCAACAACATCATCAAAATTTAAAGTAATTTGAACCAGAGCGAGTTACTTACTTACGACCATGACCAAGCCATTCCATCTTTTAGGAAATGAGCACAGATTAGAATATCCCTAACCTCATCATCAAAGTCCCTTTACGAACTTAGTTGATTAGTAGCAGTATTAAATTCATTTAAATGATTTATGAGACCACCTTCCGACATCTTCATATTAGTGTCTCTTCATTAGAAATGCCTTATTGAATGGCCAAATGGTTTTTCATACAATTTGGCCAACCGTCCATCAAACCCTTAGTTGTCTTTTCTTTCGAGATATATAAAGCCACATGGCTACCAAGCTCATCATTATCGTTCCTAGAGCATTTCTGTCAGAATCTCCCATTCTTTGTCCTTCATTGCCGCCGGCTTCTTTGCTACTCACTCAATGGTAGGAATAGATCAACCATTATAAATATTCCATCGCATCTTCCATAACTTGTAGTTTTGGCAGTTAAATTTCTAGACCCTAAACTTTCAATCTTCCAAAATTGCTCCCACTCAAACCGAGGCGGTTTTCTGTGGAGTTTTCACCTTCGATGCAGTTGTTATAAAGAAAACGGGACCGTGAACCAAGAAAATAAAACAAATCTGCGGAAAAACAGAGATACCTAATGCAAGAGAGACACAGATTTACGTGGTTCACCCAGTGTGGGCTACGTCCACCAGAAATTGTCAGGTCCTTTCTTTATTATTATCCAGCAAAATGAAGGGACCACAACCCTACAACAAAACCATTTGTAACTTCCTCTTCTTTCTCTCACAGTCTCCTCTCATAATACAATACTCACCAACATACACTAACCGCAATACATTTCCCTCATAAAGAGGGTTGCCTTCTAGCGAAAACAATCCCTAAGATAATCTCTATCATTATATACAACCTCAATAAGGTCCCAGATTTACAATGAAATTACAATATACTTTACAAGACAATTTCTGCTTCGGGGGCTTCATGCATACCAATCGGGGGATAGCCCCCTACACTCCCCGTTGTTGAAGAGTGTACATACTTCAGGGTGTAAATACTTCATGGGGTATAAAACACGACTAAGGTAAAGACATCTAAATCAGGAAGATAATCGAACCACAACCAACATGGAGAAGGATACTTGAAATGAAATTTTCTCCCTACTTGAGAAAAATTATTCTCTCTCTCTATTCTGATATGGTTTATCTCTTTTCTTGTGGAAGGAAGTGATGCACTACTCTTGGAGGCTCTCTCTCTTTGCTTTGGTGATGAAAATCTACTCTTGGAGGCTCTCTCTCTTTGCTTTGGTGATGAAAATTTCTTGGTAACTATGGTTTTGTCTTGGCATTTCTTGGAATTGGTAAGGAAAATATGCACTTTGTTAAGTTTCTTTCTTTGTTCCATGATTTTTATTGGCTAGATCCTTGGAGTAGTATAAGTATTTACAATATCCACCCATTATTATCATTATTGGTTTTTTAAAAGGCTATTGCAAAGGTTGCTAGGAGGAGTAAAAGGGTTTACACCCTCATAGACCCTCCTAGACTTTACCTTGTTAGGGTTCCTATCTCAAGGGAGTAAAAAAGATTACACCCCTTGAGATTTAGTAATCCTAACCTAATAAAAGAAGACTCGACAACCCATTTGGAAAGGCACTAATATTTTATTTCATTCGAGAAATAAATTTCTTACACTGAAATATGTGATTTTACGAGATATTGAATTTTTTCAAAGTGGAATCAATTCTTTGCCTTAATCACTTGCTTGAGCCACTAGGGCATTTTGATTGGTCATGGATATATTCTTGTTGTTATAAACTTATGCTAGAACCATTAGGGTGGTTGCAAAATCACTTTTTCAAGATTAATTTCTCACTCTTTTACCCTTGGAAATAGTTGTAAAGTTTCTACTATTAATCTACTTGATGTTAGCTATTGTTGGGAAAAAAAAATATGATTCCTTGGGATAAAATTTACTGTTGTAACAAATATTTTCTACAGCCATTTGGTTTCTCTGAAAAATCTCCGAAAACATCTTTTTTCAGCCCTAACTCACCATCAAATCTTATGCTAAAGTATTGGGGATTAGTCCGCATGTTTAGTGCTTCATTACCCAATAAATACTTGAAGCTTTTGATGGTTATTTCTATAGTAAGTAATTAATTTTCTTTCCGATATATATTTTTGTTGACTACTGCAAATAGGGACACCAAGCTTAACTTGCTTGTCCACCTAACATATACTGTGTACAATTGGTTTTTCTTGTGTCGTGGGAAGGTACAAACAGTCTCAGCAGGTACCCAAGTGATCGAGGTGGATATCGATGGCCACCCACCTATTCCAACTAGTGCAAAACAATTTGTTGGTAATTTACTATTTTTAGCAGTTTTTTGGATCCTAAACTTATGGGGCCATTTTAAGGGTCTGAATGATGCTTTTTCGAGATCATGCACCTCAATAATATGAAAAGGATATGATTGACCCCCAAAAATTAATCTCCTGATTGATAACTTTCCAACGAGCTATCATTCGCCCCAAACGGAGATCGTATGCCAAAGTTACACCCCTGGGAAGTTGATACACCAAACTACCCAAAATGGGGTCCACAAAACAGTGGGCTTTTCATCTTCTAGGGTTAGGGTTTTGGATTTGATTTTTGATAAAAATTCCTTTGGAGCCTCATTGTAACAATCATATTCTTGACAATGAGCATAGCCATCACACCTCATCTTAGAGATAAGCTACCACCATTCTAGCGAGTATTTCACTATGTATTTCTACAGTTTTGTACATTTCATTCATTAATAGAAATTGTGTATTAATGTATCTTTGTGTTTATGGTTATATCTCTGATATATCTATATTATATTATTGGATATATGATATATCTATGTACATTTATTTATTATATCTTTTCTCTCATTTCGTGTCGAAAATAATCTGGATCAGTGGTATCAGAGGAAGTTGCTCTTGATCGTTTTTTTCAGTGCATGTCCCTGATGAGGTCCGAGTATAGCAAGTTGGGTCTCGATCTTGTCTCTCTTGAGGAAAATTTCTCTCGCACTCCCAAGAAACCCTCCATGGAGGAAGAAAACAAAAATGATGGAGCAGAAGATTCTATTAATCTATTGCTTGAGCAAGCTCTCACATGATAGAGGGACGAAGTGATGGAGAATTTTCCCCATGTCCTTCAACGCCTGCTAATAACAACAGGTGTGTCTTCATCAAGAGACCACTTTGGAGGAACCTCTCCCTTCAAGGTACAATTCAATTTTAATATTCCCATATTTGATGGTCAAATAGATGTGGATGCCCTAGAAAAATGGTTAAATCTGCTAGAAGGTTATTTCTATGTTCACGATGTTTTCGACAAGGAAAAGATCACCTCCGCACTCCTTAAGGATCTCCCCCATGTCAAACATTGGTGAGAAACTTACTCAAAGAAAATCTCCATAGAGGAGTCTGGAATATATGAGGCCGATCCCACTTGGTATTTTTTTGTGGATGTGGTCAAGGAACAATATTACCATGTTGGAACTATGACGACCAGTACAGGAGATGGACCACAATGCAGAAAAAGAGGGGCCAAACAAAGTCGGAGTTCAAAAATAATTTCCATACCTTGCGCACCAAGATGGGTATCAAATATTCTGAGCAACATATGGTTCTGAAATACCATGGGGCTTTGCATAGGTACATCCAAACCAAAATGGATTTCCTAGACATCTCATCACTAGGAGCTACCTATAAATATGCTACCAAAATCGAGCAGAAATTTATCCACCAGAACAAACGGGAGTTTGGGTCTGGAAATCCGCAACAACCAAAGTATGATAAAGATGGTTCTAACAAACATCCTCCTGAAAACCAGTCCATGCCGCGGGAAAAGAAGGGTCACAAAAATATGAAGGATGCTGGAAAGTGGTACGATTTCCACAAAATACCCTAGAACAACACTGATGAATGTCATTCAAAACAATCATTGGTGGTCGAGATCAAAGAAAAGGATCCAAACCCTAATTCAGAATCTGATTCAAAAAATAATGGGAAAAGACAAATCATCGACGTAGACCCCACTGCTACATTTGTGACTGCAATAGTTCAACCAGGGAACCAATAGATCCAGAGGAGGGGGAGGGCCTCTTCCATTCGCAGATGTGGGTGAAGGGGACCCCGCTGCATTTTGTTTTTTATAGTGGAAGACTGAAGAACCTCATCTCAGCAGAGGTAGTCAAATAGTTGGGATTGTTGACAAAACCACACCCACAACCTTACAACATCGGGTAGCTTCCTCAGGGAAAAGATCTTCGTGTCAACCAACGGTGTTGATTGTCATATGACATCCAAACCTTCAAGGATGAGGTATTATGTGATGTTTCCCCACTATATGTCTGTGATGTTCTTTTGGGCCAGCCATATATGTGGAAGTGCCATGTTATTTATGATTCTCGACCCCGTAGTGTCATTGTTAATCTAGGGGGTCATCTCTACAAGATACTAGAGGTAGTTCCAAGTAATGTCCCACCAAAATAGTACCACAAGGTAATCTCTCCTACTGCAAAATTTGGACTCTTCACAATCTGTTCATAAGGTGAATTGAAGGACACTGCAACCACTGCAGCCTTGGCCCAGGACCTTTCTTTCCAACAAAAGAAAATTGTAGAAGAGAAAGAAGATATTGTTTATTAACCTACAATGGCACCTACACACTTCTCATTCAATCTAATATACAATAGGTTGGTTGAACATATTCAAACCATATAGAAATAGGTTTTTGACAACCTTCAACAAACTAAGCAGCGCAACTTCTCCAACAAGGAAAGCAACTCACCAAGATTCAGATTCAGTAAAATCTTTCCCCTCTCCCCCGGGAATTCAAAGAAATGGATACCATTTCTTCCTAAGGTGGTATGATTTATCTAGGTGGATATCCGTGGCTACCCACCTATTCCAACTGGCTCAAAATAGTTTGTTGGAAATTTACTATTTTTAGAAGTTTTTCAGATCCTAAACTTCTTGGGCCATTTTAAGGGCCTAAACGATAGTTTTTATCTATCGGTCACCTCAATTATATACAAATTCTTTCATTGAGGCAAAAACTGAATCTCCTCGTCTATACCTTTCCAACAAGCTATCATGTGCCCCAAATGGAGATCGTATCCCAAAGTTACGCCCCCGGGAAGTTGATACATCAAACTACACAAAATGAGGTCCACAAAACTATTGGATTTTCATCTTCCGGGGTTAGGGTTTTGGATTTTATTTATGTTAAAAAGGCATTTTGAGCCTCATTGTAACAATCATCTTCTTGTGAATGAGTGTAGCCATCACATATCTTCTCAGAGATAACATGTCACCATTCTAGCGAGTCTTTCACTCTATATTTCTACAGTTTTGTACATTTCGCTCATTAATAGAAATTGTGTATTACTATATATCTATGTTTATGTTTATATCTCTGATAAATATATATTATATTATTGGATATATGATATATCTCTATACATTTATTATTATATCTCCTCTCTCATTTTGTGTTGAAAATAATCTGGATCACCAAGTACTTGGCAACCTTAAACCAATCCTGAGACTCATCCTTAAGCTTTCTTCCATCTAGTAACTTGACCTATAGGGGATTTCATTTCATCATCTCACTTTCCCTCTCATTTCCCCCTAGGGTCACCTAGGATTCCCCCCTTGTGGTTAATTTCATCATCACTAAAGTGGCAGGAATATCTATCTAAGGTGATAGTGGGTAGGTGTTCTCTTAGTTGTCGCCATATTGTGGTTTGGGTCAGGATTTTCCCAACCTACAACTTGTGCGATAACATTTTGGCATCATTTTCGAGGAGGATTTTGAATCCTCTTCTTCACCCTAACAACACTTTGGAAAGCTATCCCAAAGACTTTCCCTAGTTTTCTTGGTGAATCCACCTAAGGGAAGTTCCCTCTCCCCTTTCCATCATTTTATGAGCCTTGATCTCATCTGGCGACTCCATTGAGGTATTACCCTAAGTAATGGAACCATGGACTCATGATACTTACTATGGTCATTCCATAAGGTGGACCCTTCCATTGATTCTCATAATATCCTCGGATATCCAAATCATTTCCCTACAGAGTGGAGGACAAGTTTCTTTAAATTTTATGGCGATACAACTCTAGTAGTCATCCATGTCATCAATTATATGAAGTATGATTCAAGCTTAAATGTGCTACATGAATATGTGTTGATGAATTTTTTTATATATTTACTAGAATCAAGTCAAAGGAATTGGCTTTCACACTCATGTAATCTGAAGAGTATCCCATTTTCTGCCAAACTCAT
This sequence comes from Picea sitchensis, assembly GCA_010110895.2. Lineage (NCBI taxonomy): Eukaryota > Viridiplantae > Streptophyta > Pinopsida > Pinales > Pinaceae > Picea > Picea sitchensis. The sequence goes on from SNQJ01S0000649.1 coordinate 134,864, forward strand.
TGAATAATTTCTCAGGCATTATTGTCCAGCTACTCAAAATTTGCAAGATACTTTCCAAGAGCTCAAACATGCTCTTTGCATAAAAAGTTTTCATGTGGATGATGAGACAATAGAAGAAGAAATGCTTGAATAAAGTTACCAAGAATATCCTGATGAATTTTATCATGTTGTATATCCGGAAGAGACATTTGATGAACATGAAGTGCTTTTATCTACCCTTCCACTTGATGAAGACATCCAGGTCTTTGTTTCTCTTGCACATCAAAAAGATAACATGATGAGTTGTGACCATTTTGAATATCTTGATGATACTTTACTCCATGACTTTAGAAGTGAATAAGTATTAGAGGATCCCTTGGATGCGATGGGTCATTTTGAAGATAAGCAAACAAAGCACTTTGTATTAAGAATCAAGCCTCTTGTGATGAAGAGGCAATGTAGGAGTATGTCCACAAAGAGAAAGAAGAATTCAAATGAAGTGCAACATGTTGGGAAGCCACATGAGGCATTGTTATCTTTTTTCCCGCTTGATGAATTTGAGGTTGTCCAACCTTACTCTCCTCTCACACATGAAGTTGAAGAAGCAACTAGTCTCAATAATGAAGAATCTGAAGATCCGATTGAAGTCACCCTAACCTGTGTTTTTCCTGCACATAAAGACAAAGAGACAAACATTTTCAGTGACACTGATGGTGTTGTGAAAGAACCCATAGATATGGTTGATGAGCATATTGACACTTTCATATAGAATGTGAGACGCAAATGGGATTTTGTTTGTTTCACTTTTGATAGAGACCTCATTTATGACATTGATGGTGGCTCTCGAGGAAAAGGGGTTGAGTTTTCATCAGAAGACTGGTCTTCATGCGTATATGATTCAGATGTTTGGAATTAYGATGATGATATGATCACATATTTGTTCTGTCCATTCGAGGATGACCCGACGCATCATTTTTAGGATGATTTTCAACCATCCCTTAGGAGTTATGATGTTGATTCTTTTGGGGATKCAAACTTGTTTTATGAGGATTTTCATCCACCTTCATCCTCAATTTTAGATAAACACCAAGACTTGGGTATACTATAGTAATCAAAAGCTTACTCTACCAAGAAAAAGTATTTTCATATTGGGTATTTCTATAAGGATTCCCAGATGAAGAAGCCACGTTTTTCTTTCTGTAGCCCTGAGCCTATCCCTTAACCCATTCCTTCTTATCAAGAAAATCCCGAGGTATTCTTGGGATCTCTCATATCTTCTCAGTCTTTTGGAAGCAGTGATCATACTAACGGAGATGAGGATGAGCCATCGTCTACATATGGTATCCCTCTTTAGATATGGATTAATCAAGATTTTGGTTACACTTTTAGGCAACATGATCAGGCTGATGATTTCTCTTTCCAGTAGGAGTTCCTCCCTCCCACCCATCTCCATTTATTTAATTTCATGACTAATTATATATCTATTTATGCTCATGATCATCACATGCTTTACTTATCTTTTTTTTTTACATAATTAATCAGAAGGGGAGATGCATTGATGAGATGATCAACTGGTTTCACTAGTTGTATGACTTCATTTGACATCACCTATAGCTTAATTTTCAGGGCCCCAAGGCCCCAAGTACATAGGTAGGTCATCCTGATTTATTTAATTTGCATATTGATTGGTCATGGTAGTTTAGATGCATCTCATATTTCATTTTTCTCTACTTGCATATTGATTTCATGTTTAGTTTAATTTTTTTGACAAAATGATAAAACATTTTTTTTTTCTAGATTATCTTTAATTTTTTATTTTGATATATATGCACGAAGGGTGATAGAACCAACCTAGATTTTATAGTCTTTTTTTTTAGTGTAGGAACAGGTCCACCAGGAGATGTTTTGGTTCTCATGCACTCTACGGTGAGCAAATGTCCCCAAGTAGGAGTCATATGTTATCCCCAACTCTTAGGGATAACTACGGATATGATGTCTCGAGGCCCTCAGGTTTCATACATGGAGTACTGAGAGATAGCTTGACCAACAATGTCCAATTGCATGGACAGAGACCCACCTCACCAACATAGATCCAGGTTTGTCACAACAGTATCCACCACATTAGTTGGCCTCTGGAAGACATTGGGTCTTGCTCCATGAGGTACAAATTAGGTGTTATGGTGAGTGTCATTTCAGTATTTGAGGAATTTTATTTTGTTTCATCTATTACTTCTTTCTATTATGTAACGCATGCTTGGACCTTATGCTCTTTACCATATTTCACCTTGGTGGTTGACATTGTGTTGTAGTAAGTGGTCATTCTTAGGGATGGGTTTGATACTGGGAGGTCCCCTTGACGAGTCATCATGCCATTCTCAACCATACTTGTCACTTTCCATACTTCATCCCCTCATATCCTTACCTTTTTATATTTTCGGATATACTTACCCAAGAAGGGGTTGTCCCTCGTTTCATGGGAAGAAAGGGATGAAGGCCCAGAGGGGAGATGGCTGGAAAAAGATAAAATCCTACTTATTAACCTTCCATATGCTCACCCAAATAGGTCTTGAGAGCAATGAAACACTTCTCCTAAAAAATCAAAATCATACAAAAGAAAATTAACATTATATAAATGTCCCCACTTGTTGAGGTGTGTACACTTATGCAGTGTCCCTTTCTTTCCTTGCATATGGCACTCTATGTACCTCTAGCTTCAAGTGGCCTTGTGGTACTGCACCCCAAGCTAATCGAGTCACCAATATGGAGTACCCAAGGTTTCATATTATTAATTAATTAATGGCATTAAATGGGTTTGAAAAAACGATGCATTGAAAATGAAGGTGCAACACACCCTCTTCAAACGCACCCATAAATGAGACACTATGACCCCTTGTATGTTATGAAATCCATGCCCAAAAGTATTTCTCCCATCCATATCATCATTTTAACATGTCTTGGAGGGGGGTTCCAAGCGGGAAACACTCCTTGACATAGGGGATGATTCACCCAATAGGTCACCTTGTCAACCCTCCCATACCTAAACTTGGTAAGTTGCATAGGGCCTTCAAGAAATTGTTTAATTTGATGAGGTGGTTTTGGATGTACATGCTTAGATGGCTATTTTATTGATTTGATTTACTCATCATGATGCATTTGACTTGAGATCCTTGGAGGGTGTATCCATTTGTCTTTGGAGGACCCAACTGGTGGACAATTTTGGAGGAACAAGCCTAGCTTGGGCTTCCACAGGGATTGAATCCCACTAGTTGGATACTAGGGCCCACATGTCGGATGATGAAGACATGCCTTTGGAGTCCTAGAAGACATCATGGAGGACCTAACCTAGCCCATACACCCCAAATGATTTTTTGAAGGAGGTGAAAACATCACCTTTGAGGGCTTAACATCACATTAGGCCTAGGGTTTGGTGGTGGTTGAGGACACTTGGCACGTTTTGAAGGAAGGGAGCCTTGGATCATGGAGAGAAGGTTAGACTGAAGACACTTGGTCTGTGTATTCCTAGCACACTGATCTCATACTCCAATGACTTGCAAAAGTTCCAAAATTTCACCCTAGAAGGGTGACGTCGTACTTACGTGAAAAATATGAATTAAAAAGTATTATTTTGTGTAAAGGGGAAAAATAAGGGTTGTTGTCCCTTTATTTTGTGGTTTACCCTAAGTTATGTGGAAAAACTATGTCTTAGATGATTTGTATAAATAGAGGTCACCCCTAATTCGTTTTTATCATAACTATCCCATGTGGAGAAGGATACTTGGCTGAAATTTTCTCCCTACTTGGGAAAATTCATCCTATCTCTCTATTGTGATATGGTTGATCTCTTTTCTTGTGAAAGGAAGTGGTGCGCTACTCCTGGAGGCTCTTTCTCTTTGCTTTGGTGTTGAAAATTGCTTGGTAACTAGGGTTTTGTCTTGGCATTTCTTGGAATTGGTAGGAAAATATGCACTTTGTTAGGTTTCTTTGGAAAATATGCACTTTGTTAGGTTTCTTTCTTGTTCCATGCTTTTTATTAGCTAGATCCTTGGAGGAGTATAAGGATTTACAAGCTCCACCCAATTTTATCATTATTGTTTGTTGAAAAATCTATTGCAAATGTTGTTAGTAGAAGTAAAAGGGTTTACACCTTCCTAGACTTTACTTAATTAGGGTTGTGTTGACTGGCGAAAATGACCGTCCATCAATTGGAAGAATGAGTTCGTTCCAGGGTTGTCCAAATGACCCAAGCCGTTTGGTGTAACTCGTTCTGACAGGTTTAATGGCTTCGTTAGTCAATCTAAAAGTCCTAAAGAAACAAAAGAAAGAATGAAGTAACCAACTAATTACTAATTACCATATATATATGTACATACATATGACGTAACTATTGTAGATATATTTAAATAGAAGATTTACTTATCTTATTTATGTACATGATATACACACTGCAAGTTTTAATATAAACTTACAAAACTCAATGTGAAAAAATGACTACTTTGAAAAAGTAGATAAAGAAAGCACATAAGATATTTTTTTTTGTTTTTCCTTTATCAATCTAAACTAATAAGAAAAATACCATGAAACAAAAATATGTGGATGATCAAAAGCCAGACCATATATTCGATTTTCAGTGATGAATAAATGACATAAAAACATAAATGAGCTAACCTGTTAGTGAGTTAATGATATGCATCCAAACATCTGTACGATTAGAGAACATCCAACAACCTTGTCCAAGAGGGAAACCTGCAATGAACCTTAAAACTTCTCTAAATAAATGCAGAACAATGTGTTGGCAGTTGAGTTTTAATAACAGAATGAATGATGCAAATAGTTGTTGTGATTGTATGATTGCAATAAATCACATTTGAGATAAATCTAATTGTAACAACGTGCACTTAATCATTCAACTAAAAATTAAAGAGAAATCATGTCATTTGAGTTGAATAAATGATCACTCTGTTTAATATCTGAAGCATCAAATATGGACGATATTTTGAAAAGAATTATCCAAAAAACATAACAGATTGTGAAGTTTAAATCTATCAAAAACTATTAGTTTATCAGGAAAAACAAACCATAAAAGAAAACACCATTTACAGGAAGCTAAAGCTAAAATGCAAATTTCTATTCCATTCAAGTTTGTGAATTAATTGTCCACCTTCAGCCCCAGGCCAAGATGTCTTCTATTACAAAATATTGTGTATTTAAAGAGTTTATGAAAACTTAGTATCCTATCTTCTAAGATAGGATCAAATCCTGAGATGATTTACTAGTTACAAAAATAGAGGGTGATAAAACCACTCAATATCAGACTGTATCTCCCAAAATTATAAAAGGTATGTTTCTGTTTTACAAAATGAGCCAAAAGAAATGGATAAATAACTAAGCCCATAAATACTCCATCTTTTGAGATCACCACAAGATATATGATATCCTAAAAGAAAACGAAATGAAGAAATTAGGCATTTATTCAACTAATATTTTCCAAAAATTCTTATGAGAGTTGATTGGCTACAAAATCTATTGATTTTGTAGCTATTCTTATTTTAAACAACAGAAATCTAATTCAAACCATATTAATAAAAAAAAAATCAATAAAAGCACAACTGAGATAAAAACAAATCTTTACCTTTCAATTGAATACTAAATTCGACTCATTAAACTTAAGAGTTGATCACTGCTTTGACACACTCGACATTTTTTATTATGACATTTCCAGTTCTTTTCAAGCGTTTTCCTTGCCTTTGTGCATTGATCTTGAGTTCGTGTTTTTCACTTGTTAATGAGTCAATCTGAGCTGCAAGGGTTTTGATCTTCGCTTGAAGGAAGGGGACATCTTTGTAATATTTGCCTATCCAATGAAAACACACTTCACACTGTGGATCAGGAATAGTTGGTTGAGGAAACAGATGATTGTGTGTCAAAACGCTACCACTGTCCACTGTGGGCTTTTGACTGAGTTTGATGCATGGAAAATCTTCGTTATGTTTTAGGCATGGTGGCAGATTATCTACAAAATTGTACTTCTGACTAAGATCCGGTTTTTGGTAATTTGGGTCTTCCCTTGCCAAGAAATTTTCGATCTCAGAATCGGATCTCTCATGGACCCCGATCGCTTCGATCGAGCTCACATGAGCTTTCAGTTTATTCCGTAAAATCCTCGAGATTAATCTCCCATCTCTTTTGTTATTAAACCCTACGTCTGAATTGTTCTTTGATAGTTTGGTGAGCACCTATTTACGGTCTTTGCAATGGTGTTAGGGAAAACATACTTCTCATGCTCAGAAGATTTAATGACTCTAGGTTTAGCATCTTGTTGTTTGAACATAGGCTCATTGAGCGCAGCCTTATCACAGGGTTGTTTGCATACTAGAACTGATCTGTCACTAGAAGGATGATGGGGCTTTTCCAGCATAGGCTTATCAACCACAGGCATATCTACAGGATTTGATGTAACGAAGTCGTTGTGAATTAGGAAAGTATCCCAATCGTCACCCTGTAGTTTCAAATGATGGGCTAACAACAACCTAATTAACCCATGGTGGAATAAACTGGAATTCAAACGCTTCCTTTTATATCTCTTAGCCATTTTGTATAAACTCCTCAATAAATAAAATGACATGTTTAACTAAAAACTAATGAAGTGCATTAATAGTCTTATGTGGTAAAGGAAAACAAGCCCATAGCATCCTTCACAAGTAACAAATTGCATTAACACAACCAATAACCCATGCCATATATCTTTCAACAGAGAAATTGGCATACCTTTGTCACAACACTGGCTCTTCCGAGAGGTAACAAACAGACTCCATGGAACCTCCTCCAACTTGGAATTCTTAAACCATTTTTGCCCGGTAAGGGGAAGGCCCATTGCCTCGCTAAAAAATTCCTCCGTGATTTCCAATTGAACATCACCCACTTTAGCTCGGCATCCATTGAAAGAGAGGGCGAACTCCTGGGTTGCTTGCAAGTTGTAACCCTGGAATTTCTTGAGAAACTCAACCCAAACCTAACTCTTGAGTTCATCCCTCGCATCATCATACATAAGCAAGGTTTGGGATCCATTTGGTTCGATACAGACGATGGGTGCCATAAGGGTTCGGACAAGAAATCACGAAGGTAGACAGAGTTCACTGTGAGTATTTTCAAAAACAGAGAAAACCAGAGCAAAAACCAAAGGAATAAAACTCATCAATACCCTAGCGCGACCAAAATGAGATCAGAAGGGGTTTCAAAACATGAAAATTGGGCGTTTTGTGAAATGAACGCCAGGAGTACAGGACGAAACCGAAGAATTTAACTTGGAATGATGAACCCGTCAATTCAAACTGCCACCTCAAACAAAGTATAGAACAGGACCGGGTGTGTTTGAATCTCATCATTTTGTAAAGGGTGGTGTTGATTTTTCTAAGGTTAAGAGAAGAGGTGCTTTATGAATCAACGCATAACGACCATTTGAAATAAAAATGATTTACCAAAAATTATAAATGAAACAAAACCATAGTCTATTTCCAATCGATTCTTGGTGTATCATTTAAGTCCTCAAGATGTATATCATAACCTATGAGAAACTTAAAACAACTATTTTATTGATATGAGATAAGCTTCAAAGCAAAACAACATTCCTTTAAAGATTTGTAAGGACATTTACCCTTCTAGATAAATAAGCCTTAGATACAATTGGAATACAATTATAAGTTTCAATGCTTCATTCATGCTTTCAGTCATAAATGAAGCATGAAAATGAAAAATAGGAACAATAGAAACACCCTTTTATAGCCAAAAATTCACCTTCAAATAGAAATATTTATATGACAAAGCGTAGGCAGCTACAGAAATTATTATTTGTCGCTTTAAAAGGTGAAAATATTGTGGTGCTGCCAACAATGGTGACTTATTGGGAGAAGCAGTTATCTATGTATCACTGACAGGTTCATGTTAGGACTACTTAAAATGATTACAAATTAAGAAACAGATGAAGGACATCAAGCATCCCAACAATCATTACATAGTCCAACTTCAGATATCTTCCTGTTTAAATGAAATCCGGTGACAAATTTTAAAAATGAGAGCAACGATGTTCAATTCAATGGCATCGATATTGTTGATAGGGCCACTACTGCCAGTAGGTGTCCATATCCTCGATAGGGATGTCAATTAACTCACTTTGACGCCTCTACCCTGTCAAATAAATTTCAAACCAAAATGAAGGATGCTCATGACCAATATTAAAATTTATACCTGAGAATTTTCTTTAACCTGACATTGCTTTGCTGCTAGTGGGCCTGTTCAGTACCCCGACGAAGTTGTCTTGGCATCATGCATGCATTTACCCACTTCCAGCAGACATGTTCAGTATCTCGGCAGGTTTACAAACACTTCCCACAACTCTTGAGAAATTGTTTACAATTTGATATAATTTTTTAAAATATTTGGAAGAGCGGGGTGTTGCTGAAAATTCCAGTCTTTAGAACACTTATTATTTTTAGTCGTTCCCTTCATTATGATCTGAAGTTAGTTTCTATATGAAACCAATTTTTCAAGAACAGGAAGGCATACTTGAGTCACTTTCTTTAAAAGATGGGATAGCATAAAAAGATTAAAGATGATCATGCATGCTTATGGTTATACAGTGAGACCAGGAAATCTGTTACAAACATAAAATTTATTCAGCTAGTCTGTTCTTTAGCAATTCACAGCATCGATTCTTATGAGAGGACCTTAACAGTTGCTTCATAATGATGCATTCTAGCTCCCTTCCATGAACTAGAAGGTGACACAGACATAAATTTAACCAAAAAGCAGCGAAAACAAACAAAATGAAAATAACCAAAAGCTGAAAAATAAAAATAAATCAAAACAGAAAAATATGTACAAAAGGTGGATCTGGGACTTGTCATGAAAAATATCTTTTGAGAGCCTGGCCATTCACTGGGAAGGTGTCTAGCTGTCCCTTTAAATTTTGTAGGCGGAAAGAGTTGGGACCTAGTTTTTCAGCGATTAAGAAGGGTCCTAGCCACAGGTTCTAGAACTTGGTATGTTCCCATTTTCCCTCATGAGGTTTATCCCATTTGAGAACCAGATCTCCTACCTCGAATTTTCTATCCGAGGAAAAATTTGAATCGAACCATCTTTTAACAATATGATGATGTTGATCCAGTCTTTCTTTTGCTTGTGCTCTCACTTCCTCTAGTTTCAACAAAGCATTAGTCCAACTTTCAAGAGGAGGACAATCCTCTTCCTGAACTTTCTGTGATAATTGTAGAGAGGGAAGTAGAACATGAGGAGGGAGAATTGATTCTCTTCCGTAGATGAGAAAGAAAGGAGAATTACCAACAGTGGTTTTCGGAGTCACCCTATCAGCCCAGAGTGCATTAAAAAGTGCGTTGTGCCAGTTTTTGTGGTTTTCGAAAACTGTCCTCTTGATGATTTTGATCAGGTTTTTGTTTGTTGATTCTGTTAAGTCGTTTCCTTGGGGGTAATAGCTAGCAGAATATTTCAGTTTTATCCTTTTTTCTAAAGCAAAAACACTCATATCGAGGGACAAAAAATAGGAATCATTATCAAAGACTAAACATTCAGGAATATTGAATTGAGTAATGATGTTTGACATAAGGAAAGATATTACCTGACTAGTGTTCACCACTTTTAATGGTGCAGCCTCGGACCATCTGGTAAAATAATTTGTCATTGTAATGATGTATTTATGTTGCTGCGAGGAAGTGGGGTTAATCGTCCCTATAATGTCAAGACCCCACTGCTGAAAAGGAAAATCTACCAAAACAGGTTGCAAAGGGAATTCTTCCTTCTGTACTCGTCCAGAAGCCTTTTGGCAGATTATGCATTTACGACATAATGCATGGGAAACTTTGAATAATCGGGCCAATAGTAGCCATCTCTTAATACTTTGTGAGCAGTAGTGTCTCCACTGAAGTTCCCACCGGCTTCTCCTTCATGCAGTTCATATAACACTTTATCTGCTTCATCTCTTTCCAAACAACGTATAAGGACATTATCAAAAGTTTTACGGAATAATACGTCATTTACCAGCTGGAAACGTGCAGATTTTAGTCTTAATGCTCTCCTCTTTTTTGGATCGAGATGGCAAGGAGAAGAACCGTGTGTTAGATAAAACTTAATGTCATCAAACCAAGAATTAGCAACAACTTGTTTACAACAGATTTGATTTTGACTATGTTGATTTACAGTTAAGACATTAATTTTACTTTGATGCTCTTCAACTGAATCAACCACTAGCTTGCATAGACCTTGTCCTCGGACAATTTGCAAAGGGATAATTTTGAGGTCATACTCTTATAACGATGATATCCAGTTTGCCCGTTTTTCACCCAATTCATTTTGTATTAACAAGTTTCTGATAGCAGGATAAGGCACAATGACTTTAGTTATGGATTTCAGTAGATACGATCGAAAATGTTTTATTGCTTTAGAAACTGTATAAGCTTGTTGATCTACAGTCGGGTAATTAAGCTCTGCTCCCTTGAAGGATGAAATCATAAAGGAAATGGGGATTTCATTGCTTTCAGTGTTCTTTTGGTTCAATACAGCGNATCGAAAATGTTTTATTGCTTTAGAAACTGTATAAGCTTGTTGATCTACAGTCGGGTAATTAAGCTCTGCTCCCTTGAAGGATGAAATCATAAAGGAAATGGGGATTTCATTGCTTTCAGTGTTCTTTTGGTTCAATACAGCGACACAAGATCGATTAGAGGTGAACGTATATAGAGTAAAATCTTGTGAAAAATCAGTACTCATTAAGGAAGGAGCCTCTACTATGGCTTTTTTGATGGAATCAAAAGCTTGATTTTCCTGCGGTCCCCAATGATACTGAACATAATTTTTAATTAAGTTTTGCAATGGCCTTACCATTTCTGAAAAACTCGGGACAAACCTTCTGACAAAATTAATCTAGCCTAAAAAAGATTGCATAGATTTTTTGGAGGAGGGGGGAGGGAGTTGGCAATGGCTTGAGTTATTTCAGGATCGATGATCATCCCATCATTGGATACTATGAATCCGAGAAGTTTGTATTGTTCCACTGCAAAGATAGAATTCTTAGGGTTGAGAGGTACATCATACTTGTGGCATCGTTGTTGGACAGACCTAAGGTGAGATAAGTGATATTTCTTGTTTTTGGAGAAAATAATAACTTCATCAAGATAGACCACTACGGATTGATTGATGAGACCATGAAAAGAAATATCCATTACTCTATGAAAAGAAACCCCGAGATTTATAAGCCCAAAAAGCATTTTCCTATATCCATAAGTACCCCATGGGGTACGAAAAGTGGTTTTTAACTGGTCTAGGGGAGACATGAGGACCTGGTTGTATCCCGAAAAATCGTCTAGCAGAGATAGTCTTTCGGAACCAGATACCTACTGAAGAATTTGTTACATTGGAGGAACAAGATAATTGTCTTTGTTAGACGTTCAGTTCAAGTTCTGAAAATCAACACAGAGTCGAATTTTGCCACTTTTCTTCCTTACAAGAACAAGATTAGACACCCATTGTGTGTGTCTTACTGGGAATATTATCTTTTCATTCAATAGTTTGTTTAGTTCTTTATTGACTGTCGGTTCCAGCTTAGGGTGCATCTTTCTTAGCTTCTGCTGAAAAGGTTGAGTCTGGGGTTTCATAGGGATGATGTGTTGTATTATGTTAAGGTCAAAAGTTTTTACATCATCGTATGTCCAAGAAAAGACATCCTTGAATTCTCTAAACAATTTTATAAAAGCGGATTGCTCTTGCTCAGAACATCCCGTTCCCAGATTAATATATTGTGGATTATCATTAGTCCCTAGATTTACCTTTTCATGACTCAAGGAAGAATTGTTTATTTTACAATTTACTGATTTTATAAATTTATCATGGAAATCATAAAAAAATTCTAGTCTTACCACGGATTTAGGGATAGAATTTACTAGATCCGATGTTGATTCGGGAGACCTCGAGTATGATATTACCATAAAATTGCGGAGATCTTCATCGTGGGTGCCTTCATTAATAACCACACCTTGGAAGGTGCCCTCCATGTGAAAAACACTGATGATCTGTTGATCATCATCAAACACTCTCTAGTTAGTGACGTTGTCTGGGACTGATGGTTTGAACAATAACTCAATTGAAAATGCATTTGGAGAAATCCCTTTTGCAGAATTTTTTTTTGAAGCAATGTTAGCTGATAAATCAGCCTCATAATTGTTTAATCTTGGAATGGAATTGATGTTAAATGCGGAAAACTTGTGCATTAGATTCCATACCTCGGCTTGATAACTTTTTAAGTGTGGTGATAGGCAATGTATGGAGTTTCTTACCTGTCTAACTACAATTTTTGGATCACCAAATACCATTAAGTTCTGTACGTTCATATCTACTGCTTTCTTGAGTCCTTACAAAAGTGTCTCGTATTCAGCGGTGTTGTTTGTACATTCAAACTCTAATCGAAAGACGGTCAAAGTTTTATTACATGTTGGGTTGATGAGTACACATCCTACACCAGCTCCTTCTTTATATTTGGGTCCACTGAAGTAGAGAGACCATATGTGATCTTCGTCGGCAGTGTTTGGCACATTTGGTAAAGCTGTTGACTATGTGCATGTCGTGAACTCCGACTGTTGTTCCAGATCAGTGATGGAAGAGGTTTCAGCTATGAAGTTACCAAAAAAGGTGTTCATTCCCTGCATTTCGAGTGAATTAGTGGAAGCAGTAAATGGTTCATTAGCTTCATTCAAATTCGTCACGGTGTGCTTGAGGTAATTCTCACAATTAATCCTAATTCTGTTTGGCTTTCCATTCTCTGGTAGCCACAAATGAGACTAGTCCGTCACAAAGTATCCATGCAGCTGTTTGGACCAATCCATGCTTAAGAATAAACCGTACACTTCATGGGTGTCAACAACAATGATATCAATAATTTGGTGAACCTTAGGATTAGATGATAGCCTAATGAGTACATTCTTTAGTTCACCAATTACCTTAACATTCATCTAATTGAGCTGAATGATTTTAAAACTAGAAGGTTGAACTTCAACATTTATTTTTTGGAAAATAGACAAAGGCATCACATTTGATGATGCGTTAGAATCTACCATGCAATTATGTACATTTCTATTGAAAATTTCAAAAGTTAATAAAAAAAGGTGGGACATTTTTGTGAGTATTAACAACAAGATTTTGCTGATTTTTAGTCGTTGTCCCTGAAATTACTTTATCTACATTTGATACAGTTTCTTCAGTGAGGTCTCTTTTATCTGAGGGTTCAGGTGTTGTTTTCGCAGGGACCTTTTGAGTTGTTTTAGGACTAATTTCTGCAATTTTCTTGCTATTCAGATTGTTTTTTTTACTGTTTTTTGCAATGTTCTGAAGCATTTTCTGCAAAAGAAAAAGAAACGTCAAAAGTTTGTAAACAAAAATATTAGCTCTAAGTTTTTTTAGGTCTTCAATTAAATCATATTCTAAACTTGGGGCTGCTAAATTATGTTTTATTTCAGTTTGTTTAAATTGTTTCTGAGGCACATTAGTACTTATTTCGGAAGAGGGTTTACTCTAAGTTTTGCTTCTGGTGTTGTAAGGATGGACATTTTCAAAATTAGCTTGAAAAATACTGTCAAAAAAATGCTTGGAGACATTGGGAGATGATTCATCTTCTTCGACTGTTTCCTCTTTAACACATCTTCATAATTCTCAGGGGGAACTAAGTTATCATGTGCTTCAAGGATAGTCTGTATAGCATATTGTAAGCTTTCAAAATTCAGACCCTCAGGAGTTGGGTTTGGTCGGTTTGAGAGAAAAGGTTTTCTAAAAGGAGGTTTGTAACTTCCTTTACTTGAATATGCTTCTTCAGCTGATCTCCTCAAGTCTACGACTTGATTTGATAATTTTTGGACGACCTTTTGTAAACTTTTCAAATCTGAGGTTTCTGATTGATTTTTGGTTTAGGGATGTTTAGGAAGAATTTCTATTTTCTTCTTAGAAGATGGGGTTATTTCTATCTCATTACTAAGATTATATTTTAAGATCAAAATATCTTTTTCGATCTGGCTTGCCTCCTCGAAGGCTTCCAGTAATGTTGACTTCTTAGACCTTTTAACCCAAATTGCTACATTATGGTGTAGATATTTGGTCTAATATGCCACAATGAGGTTTTCCAGGGGCATTGAATCAATGGGGATTCAATTTTTTAACGTGAGGAACCTTTGGTTAAAATATTTTACTTTCTCCTTAGGGTTCATCTTTAAGCTGGAGAGTTCCATGACTAAGACTTCAGGAGATTTATCATCTCTGAACTTCTCTAGGAAACAGGACTCGAATTTGTCCCACGATACAATGGTGTGAGGTTGTTGGGGGAAATACCATGTAGAGGCATTGCCCTCAAACGTGTAAGGAAAAAGTTTACATACTACATCTTCATGTTCTACACTTCGAAGTCTAATGGCTAGCATGAATTTTTTTATGTGATCTTCGATGATTTGTTTAGAATCAGGATCGAACTTAGGTAACCATTTCTCCTAATGTTTTAGTAAAGGGTGTTGAGGTCTAGGTACTACCAAAGCGTCTTGGTCAAGCCATGGTCTAGCGGGATTGTTTTGATTTGCCATGGGTGTAGGTGGTGCCGAAGGCTGAGATAGTTTAGATGACGCAATACCTTCGTTAGAGGATTCTCTTTATGAAAAGGAAGGAGATGAATGAGGTGGCGAAGGTGGAATACCGGATCCTCCAGCTCCAAGAGTAGGGATATGGTCAAGATCTATGGGATTTAAAAGTAGACAAGTGCCTTCAAGTTCCTCTCTGATATCAGAGAAATCTAGAGGTTGATTCAGTGGCCGATCAGGTTGTCTGATATGGGTCAAAGCACTGTGTGTCCTTAAAAGTGACTAACGAACAATTTCTTGTACGTCGAACCGTTGAGGGTTTGGTGTTACTGGCTCAACGAGGATCTGGGGATTTTCGTTTGAGGTAGTTGTTGTTTGAAAGGTAACGTTGTTGTCAGAATGAATCCTTGTTACTATAGGGGAGCGAGTGTGTGGGGGAGGAGTCTTGTGACTTACATGTGCCATCAATTGTATCCAGGCCCTCCTTCTAGCGCCATTTGTTGACAAGAAAAAATGATCGTCTGTCAATTGGAAGAACGACTCTGGTCCGGGGTTGTCCAAATAACCCAAGCCGTTTGGTGTAACTCGTTCTGATGGGTTTAAAGGCTCTGTTAGCCAATCTAAAAGTCCTAAAGAAACAAAAAAAGAATGAAGTAACTAACTAATTACTAATTACCATATATATATATGACATAACTATTGTTGATATATTTAAATATCATATTTACTTATCTTATTTATGTACACAATATATACACTGCAAGTTTTAATCTAAACTTACAAAACTCAATGTGAAAAAATGACTTCTTTGAAAAAATAGATAAAGAAAGCACATAAGATATTTTTTTTTGTTTTTCCTTTATCAATCTAAACTAATATGAAAAATACTATGAAACAGAAATATGTGGATGATCAAAAGCCAGACCATATATTTGAGTTTCAATGATGAATAAATGACCAAAAAACATAAATGAGCTAACATGTTAGTGATTTAATGATATGCATCCAAACATCTGTATGATTAGAGAACACCCAACCACCTTGTCCAAGAGGAAAACCCGCAATGAACCTTAAAACTATTCTGAATAAATGCAGAACAATGTGTTGGTAGTTGAGTTTTAATAACAAAATGAATGATGTGAATAGTTGGTGTGATCTTATGATTGCAAGCAATCACATTTGAGATAAATATAATTGTAAAAACGTGCATTTAATCATTCAACTAAAAATTAAAGAGAAATCTTGTCATTTGAGTTGAATAAATGATCACTCTGTTTAATATCTGAAGCATCAAATATGGACGATATTTTAAAAAGAATTATCCCAAAAACATAACAGATTGTGAAGTCTAAAGCTATCAAAAACTATTAGTTTATCAAGATAAACAAACCATAAACGAAAACACCATTTACAGGAAGCTAAAGTTGAAATGCAAATTTTCGTTCCATTCAAGTTTGTGAATTAATCGTCCACCTTCAGCCCCAAGCCAAGATGTCTTCTATTACAAAATACTGTGTATTTAAAGAGTTCAGGAAAACTTAGTATCCTATCTTCTAAGATAGGATCAAATCCCAAGATGATTTACTAGTTACAAAAATAGAGGGTGATAAAACCACTCAATATCAGACTATATCTCCCAAAATTATAAAAGGTTTGTTTCTGTTTTACAAAATGAGCCAAAAGAAATGGCTAATTAACTAAGCCTAGAAATACTCCATCTTTTGAGATCACCACAAGATACATGATATCCTGAAAGAAAACGAAATGAAGAAATTAGGCATTTATTAAACTAATATTTTCCAATTTCTTTTATGAGAGTTGTTTGGCTATAGAATCTGTTGATTCTGTAGCTAGTCTTATTTTAAACAACAGAAATCTAATTCAAACCATATTAATAAAAAAAAAACCAATAAAATCACAACTAAGATAAAAACAAATCTTTACTTTTCAACTGAATACTAAATTCGACTCATAAAACTTCAGAGTTGATCACTGCTTTGACACACTCGGCATTTTTTATTATGACATTTCCAGTTCTTTTCAAGCGTTTTCCTTGCCTTTGTGCACTGATCTTGAGTTCATGTTTTTCACTTGTTAATGAGTCAATCTGAGCTGCGAGGGTTTTGATCTTCGCTTGAAGGAAGGGGACATCTGTGTAATATTTTCCTATCCAATGCAAACACACTTCACACCGTGGATCTGGAACAGTTGGTTGAGGAAACACATGACTGTGTGTCAAAATGTTACCACTGTCCACTATGGGTTTTTGACTGAGTTTGATCCCTGGAAAATCTTCGTTATGTTTCAGGCATGGTGGTGGATTATCTACAAAATTGTACTTCTGAATGAGATCCAGTTTTTGGTAATTTGGGTCTTCCCTTGCCAAGAACTTTTCGACCTCGGAATCAGAGCTCTCATGGACCTCAATCGCTTCGATTGAGCTCACATGATCTTTCATTTTATTCCATAAACTGCTCGAGATTAATCTCCCAGCCCTTTTGTTATTAAACCCTATGTCTGAATTGTTCTTTGACAGTTTGTGAAAGTGCCTATTTACGGTCTTTGCAATGGTGTTAGGGAAAACATACTGCTCATGCTCAAGATATTTAATGACTCTAGGGTTAGCATCTTGTTGTTTGAACATAGGCTCATCGAGCGCAGCCTTATCACAAGGTTCTTTGCATAAGAGAACTGGTCTATCACTAGAAGGAACAGGGGGCTTTTCCAACATAGGCTTATCAACCATAGGCATCTCTACAGGATTTGATGTAACGAAGTCGTTGCAAGTTAGGAAAGTATCCTAATCATCGCCCTGTAGTTTCAAATCATGGGCTAACAACAACCTATTTAACCCATGGTGGAATAAACTAGAATTTAAACTCTACCTTTTATATCTCTTAGCCATTTTGTATAAACTCCTCAATAAATAAAATGGCATGTTTAACTAAAAACCGATGAAGTTCATTAACAGTCTTATGTGGTAAAGGAAAACAAGCCTGTAGCGTCCTTCACAAGTAACAAATTTCCTTAACAAAGCCAATAACACATGCCATCTATCTTTCAATAGAGAAATTGGCATACCTTTGTCACAACACTGGATCTTCCGAGAGGTAAAGAATAGACTCCATGGCACCTCCTCCAACTTGGAATTCTTAAACCATTTTTTCCCTATAAGGGGAAGGCCCGTTGCCTCGCTCAAAAATTCCTCAGTGATTTCCAATTGAACATCACCCACCTTAGCTCGGCATCCATCGAAAGAGACGACAAACTCCTAGGCTGCTTGCAAGTTGTAACCCTAGAATTTCTTGAGAAACTCAACCCAACCCTGACTCTTGAGGTCATCACTCGCATCATCATACGGAAGAAAGGTTTGGGAGCCATTTGGTTCGATACGGATGACAGCTGCCATAAGGGTTCGGACAAGCAATCACGAAGGTAGACAGAGTTCACTGTGAGTATGAAGGGTTTCAAAAACAGAGGAAACCAGAGAAAAAACCAAAGGAATAAAACTCATCAATACCCTAGCGCGACCAAAATGAGAGCACAAGGGGTTTCAAAACATGAAAATCAAGCGTTTTGTGCAATGAATACCAGGACTACAAGACGAAACCCAAGACTTTAACTTGGAATGATGAATCTGACGATTCAAACTACCACCTCAAACAAAGTACAGAACAAGATCGAGTGTGTTTGAATCTCATCATTTTGTAAAGGGTGGTGTTGATTTTTCTAAGGTTAGGAGAAGAGGTGCTTTATGAAACAATGCATAACGACCATTTGAAATAAAAATGATTTACCAAAAATTATAAATGAAACAAAACCATAGTCTATTGTCAATTGATTCTTGGTGTATCATTTAAGTACTCAAGATATATCTCATAACCTATGAAAAACTTAAAACAATTGTTTTATTGATATGAGATAAGCTTCAAAGAAAAACAACATTCCTTTAAAGATTTGTAAGGACATTTACCCTTCTAGATAAATAATCCTTAGATACAATTGCAATACAATTATAAGTTTCAATGCTTCATTCATGCTTTCAGTCATGAACGAAGCATGAACACGAAAAAAAGGAACAATAGAAACACCCTTTTACAGCCGAAAATTCACCTTCAAATAGCAATATTTATATGACAAAGCATAGGTAGCTACATAAATTATTATTTGTCGCTTTAAAAGGTGAAAATATTATGGGGCTACCAACAGGTTGCTATCTCAAGGGAATAAAAAGGCTTACACCCCTTGAGATTTAGTAGTCCTAACCTAATACAAGAAGACTCCACAACCTGTTTGGAAAGGCACTAATATTTTATTGCATTGGAGAAATAAATTGCTTACATTGAAATACGTGATTTTACAAGATATTGAATTTGTTCAAAGTGGAATCAATTATTTTCCTTAATCGCTTGCTTGAGCCACTAGGGCGTTTTGATTGGCCAAGGATATCTTATTGTTGTTATAAACTTATGCTACAACCATTAGGGCTGCTGCAAACTCTTTTTTTCAAGCTTAATTTCTCACTCTTTTACTATGGAAATAGTTGAAAAGTTTCTATTGTTAATCTACTTGATGTTGGCTATTATTGGGAAAAAATTTGCTAATTCCTTGGGATAAAAGTTGTTGTTGTAGAAAATATTTGCTACAACCATTTGGATACTCTGAAAAATATATGAAAACATCTTTTTGCATCCCTAATTCACCATCAAATCTTGTGCTAAAGTATTGGGGATTAGTCTGTATATTTAGTGCTTCATTACCCAATAAATACTTGATGATTTTGATGGTTATTTCTGTAGTAAGCAATTGATTTTCTTGCCGATATATATTTTTGTTGACTGTTGCAAATAGGGACAACAAGCTTAACTTTCTTGTCCACCTAACATATATTGCATACAATTGGTTTTTCTTGTGTCTCAGGCAGGTACAAACACTCTCAGCTGTTACCCAAGGACTTGGCAACCTTAAACCACTCCTTAGACTCATCCTTCAACTTTCTTCCATCTAGTAACTTGACCTATAGGGGATTTCATTTCATCATCTCACTTTCCATCTCATTTCCCCCTAGGGTCACCCGGGATTCCCCCCTTGTGATGATTTTCATCATCAGTAAAGTGACATGAATATCTATCTAAGGTGACTATGGGTAGGTGGTCTCTTAGTTGTTCCCATATTGTGGTTTGGGTCGGGCTTTACCCAACCTACAACTTGTGCGATAACACCTCTAAAACTCATGATCCCTAAGACACCCCCCACCCCATATTTTAAAAAAAATAAAATTAAAACTTTAAAAGTATGTGTGCAATTCTATCGATACTTTTCTTAAAACTTTATATATATTTAAATTTCATTATCAAAATTTCGTAATAAATAATAATAATAATATTTTTTTAAGGTCATGACCAAATTGGTGTATGATACCCCTTGTTTGTGGGACAAGCATCACTTCAATTTTATAAATAGATATAACTCCATTCATATTTAGTTCAAAACTTCATAGATATACATGGCTCCACTACTCTCCTATCACATCAAAACAATAATTTTGAAGAAGGAAATTTATCTTAAAATGTAGAAAACTTTGTCAATATTACTAGTCCTTAATATGCAAGTAAAATGTTTGGCTATATTTTTGTAAAAATATTCAAATTTCTAAGGATTTTATATAGTTTGTTTATACAGAAATGTGACAATTTTTAAGGTAAAATAATTTTATTTCCCTAGTTTCATTATCTTATGTTACATCAAAATTCCAGATAAATTATGCAATAGTCAATATTCACCTTGCTATGTAGTATTGAAGGCTGCAATGCATGGTATATAGATTGTTGGATTTGAATTGTTTACAAATCCAATTGCCTATAAACCAAATATTCAATGTTACATAKCAAGATGGATATTGTTAGTCAAATTATAATCTAAGAGCAATAACCATGTTGTTACATAGCATTGAATACTCTATATGTTCGGATGTGAAACATTGATTTTAAAATTACTTTGAATCCAACCTGAACAACAAAGCATTTAAAACTATACCACAATTACTCATCACCTCAACTTTATAGATATTCATAAACCCTCTTTAGATTTTTCTTAAACTTAAAAACTTCATAAATATGGATATCACGAAACATGTTGCAGAACATTAAATGTTGTATGCTTGAGTGTTAGCCATTAAATTCAAAGTTACTTTGATTTCCAACAACCTACTCCCTAACATACAAAGCATTTAATACTATACCACATGTGCTGCTGAAAATCATAATCACTCAACTTCACAACCTACTCTCTAACATACAAAATAGAAATGTGGCAATTTTTAAGGTAAAATAATTTTATTTCTCTAGTTTCATTATCTTATGTTACATCAAAATTCCAGATAAATTATGCAATAGTCAATATTCACCTTGCTATGTAGTATTAAAGGATGCAATGCATGGTATATAGATTGTTGAATTTGAATTGTTTTCAAATCCAATTGCCTATAAACCAAATATTCAATATTACATAGCAAGATGGATATTGTTAGTCAAATTATAATCTAAGAGCAATAACCATGTTGTTACATAGCATTGAATACTCTATATGTTCGGATGTGAAACATTGATTTTAAAATTACTTTGAATCCAACCTGAACAACAAAGCATTTAAAACTATACCACAATTACTCATCACCTCAACTTTATAGATATTCATAAACCCTCTTTAGATTTTTCTTAAACTTAAAAACTTCATAAATATGGATATCACGAAACATGTTGCAGAACATTAAATGTTGTATGCTTGAGTGTTAGCCATTAAATTCAAAGTTACTTTGATTTCCAACAACCTACTCCCTAACATACAAAGCATTTAATACTATACCACAKGTGCTGCTGAAAATCATAATCACTCAACTTCACAACCTACTCTCTAACATACAAAATAGAAATGTGGCAATTTTTAAGGTAAAATAATTTTATTTCTCTAGTTTCATTATCTTATGTTACATCAAAATTCCAGATAAATTATGCAATAGTCAATATTCACCTTGCTATGTAGTATTAAAGGATGCAATGCATGGTATATAGATTGTTGAATTTGAATTGTTTTCAAATCCAATTGCCTATAAACCAAATATTCAATATTACATAGCAAGATGGATATTGTTAGTCAAATTATAATCTAAGAGCAATAACCATGTTGTTACATAGCATTGAATACTCTATATGTTCAGATGTGAACCATTGATTTTAAAATTACTTTGAATCTAACCTGAACAACAAAGCATTTAAAACTATACCACAATTACTCATCACCTCAACTTTATAGATATTCATAAATCCTCTTTAGATTTTGCTTAAACTTAAAAACTTCATAAATATGGATATCACGAAACCTGTTGCAGAACATTAAATGTTGTATGCTTGAGCGTTAGCCATTAAATTCAAAGTTACTTTGAATTCCAACAACCTACTCCCTAACATACAAAGCATTTAATACTATACCACAAATCATAATCACTCAACTTCACAACCTACTCTCTAACATACAAAGCATTTAATATTATACCCCAGGTGCTGACAATCATAATCACTCAACTTTATAGATGTATGTGAATCCACTTTAGATTTTGACTTAAAAACTTCATAAATATGCATGGTTTCACTGCCCTCTTTATCACATCAAAGGGAGAAAATGGCGTAATAAGCTGGAAAATAGTTTTAAAAACTTCATAAATATGCGTGGTTTCACTGCCCTCTTTATCACATCAAAGGGAGAAAATGGCGTAATAACCTGGAAAATAGTTTAATAGTTCTAAATCCAATAAAGATAATTTAAAAGTTCTAAATCCAATAACTGTGTAAATGTACATGATTCCATTTATACCCAGAACTTTGCACATATGCGTAATCCCATTATCTTCTCTTGTCAGGTCAAAATTCCCAATCTAAAGGCAACTTATTTTAGTGGCCCAAAATCCTTAAAAGGATGTTCAAAAGTTGTAGATTTCAAGGTTGTTGGCTAAATGTTTTATGTTTTGGGTTTTTTTGGTTTGAATYTGGCGATGTAAATTTGGACAAAWTTTTTATTTTTTGTTATTTAAATTGCATTTTTAAATGCATAGATGGATTCAGCATGCTGAATTCAAGGGCGTTGGCTAAATATTTTATGTTTTGGGTTTTTTTGGTTTGAATCTGGCCATGTAAATTTGGACAAAWTTTTTATTTTCTGTTATTTAAATTGCATTTTTAAATGCATAGATGGATTCAGCAAGCTGAATTCAAGAGGGTTGGCTAAATGTTTTATGTTTGGGTTTTTTTG
The DNA here is from genome assembly GCA_010110895.2 of Picea sitchensis. NCBI lineage: Eukaryota > Viridiplantae > Streptophyta > Pinopsida > Pinales > Pinaceae > Picea > Picea sitchensis. The sequence goes on from SNQJ01S0000649.1 coordinate 157,762, forward strand.
GTTTGAATCTGGCGATGTAAATTTGGACAAATTTTTTATTTTCTGTTATTTAAATTGCATTTTTAAATGCATARACGGATTCAGCATGCTGAAAAATCTCAATAACACTTGGATTATACAAATTTAACCACTTAAATATGCAGATCCAACCATTCCTCACYAAATTTMGAACAAAATCRAACAAAAAAAATTCACCAAAAAGCTTCCAAAAACTAAAAAAAAATAAAAATAAAAAGTAACTAAGTAAGCTTATTTCAACTCCCATAGAAAAACACCGTATACGCAGAAATGGTGATTGTGAAAGGTTACACTGTCATTCGATTTTGAGGATATACAATCATTCTAGATGACTCATGAGTATTTGCATCCAAACGATCATGCGAGGACGTGTCGCTTTGGGATTCCAAAAAAGACAGTCGAGCTTTGAAGACTTATCGCTTCGGGGCTCGTGGTGGTTGGGTTGTTGGTTACACATAAGAAGAAAACGTAGATTATGATAAGGATCCCAAATTCGCAGAGGCAACCAAGTCAATATAATACGGATGCATCCAACCGACATGGCCTGGAAGTTATCCTATCCAGTTTGTTATTATCCGATTGTTCAGTGAATAGAAGCTTCCAGTTTACAGTTTACTTTCTTCAATAATTAACTGCTCCCAAATTATATTGTGAAAGTCTTGTAAATTCTCTGTACTACCATCTTTGATTCTCATCCACAACCACTATTGGTGACAATTTTGTCAGACTACTTATAGAGCTGGTTACCTAAGCCAAGCCATTCCAAGGAAGTGAAGTCGGGGCATAAGACGACAATATGGCGGATCTCGGAAGCTTTCAGAGGTCGGCTAAGACTGGGAGCAGGTGAATTCAGTAGATTTTAGGGTTGGGTTTTTGTGTTTTTGGTTGTGGGATCAATCCATATTCGGGTGCATAAGCCAGGGACGATATTAATGCGTTGCGGAAGGATATCAGTGAAAGGCGAAGCAGAAGAAATAGCTGTCTCGCCCGGACCCAGATCCCGGCAGAAACATGGAAAGAGGTCGAACCCTTATTCCACCGGGGGGCTTGACAAGTTTGAGAGCGTCTATGCCGAGCTCTCTGCCAAAAGAGAATATATTGCGAAGAAGACTGGTACGCCAGATGCCCTAGTGAGGTTCGTGTATTCAAAAAACGGATGGATTCCGGTTGTGGTGAGACCCAGAGAGGGAAATCGGAAGAAAAACTGTGGCGTGCGTGCTTCTAGGGCTTCGATCCTGGGACCTGTCGAGAAAAATCATGGAAAGAAGGACGGGGAATTGAGGCGAGAAGATAAAGGGCATGATGTTAATGGCGGGAGTGAGAGTATTTCGATTTCTGGGTTCGATGAGAGGAGTCACAGCCTGGTCATGCCGTCGTCTCAGTTTCTCAAGATCACGGTCTTCGGGTTTTTGGGTTTACGTGCGATGTGGACGAGAAGGTCGGCCGTTTTTGCCGCCATGGCCATGGCCGTGGTCATGGCGGTGGGCGGTGTGATGTGTATGAAGAAGTTTATTTTGAGTAGGGTTTCATACTTCACAACGCTTTTTAGAAACAATAAGGCTAGTCAGAATGGAGGAGGCGTGGAAGAAATTGCAGAGCAGAAAGACGTCTATAAGCTTAGCAGGAGAACACCAAGGTTGGGCCATATTGTGAGTGCACCCAGCAGCCCTTTGAGAGCTCATCTTCAGCCAATAAAGTTCTCGGATTCGGCTTCGGCTTCGGCTTCGGCTTCGGCTTCTCCGAGGGCTGCGAAACAGAAAACCATCGATCCTGAGCACAAACATCATCAGTCTAAAGCTAAAAAATTCAGAAGGGTTGTGTCCATGGAAAATCGGCCCACCAGACCTACAAGACTGCAGGGCTCAGATAGTTTCTACAAGAGGACCAGCCCGGCCATGGCTATCGATAGTACTGTGGGTGCAACTGTTATGATCATCACGTTACTCTGTTTGGTTTTCTACGGCCGGCTTTGTGCAATCTTCTTCACATCTGCATGGTGGTATCTCCTCCAAATGTTGGTAGCACAACGGACGAGAGGGGTGGATAGGAATAATAATAGCAGAACGGTGGATCTTCAATCCAATGAGTACAAGATGAAGGTGATCATGAATGGATTTCTGGAGAGGAAGCATAATTGAAAATATTCTGTACGGGATGTGATGGTCTTTAATATTCAGACAAGGTATCAAGGAATAATTAAATGGTGGATCTTGAGATTTGCAGAAGCCACCCAATTTGTGTAGCCACTGTAGATAGATACGTTGGTAGCACGGATGTATATTTGCAGAGTCATCAAAGGCGTGGCTCTGGGATAAGCCTGATTACAGTAAAGTCAATGTGAATACAGTGCTGTTGATTAAGCATAATTCATCAAGTTAGTTGTGTGATGATGTTAATTCAGTTGGTTAATGATAAGCAAATTGTTTTATGTTGCTTGGTTAGTGATATGTGGAGCGGAATTAGTTTTATTTTTTAAGTTGACAAGATCGAGACAAGCCCAGCCCAACCCATTCTATTGGAGCATTAAATACACATCTCTGCAAATTGTATGCATTCAATAATGTAAAGATCATTCTAAATGTTTTTTTAATAGTGAAAAAAATGTTATTTAGTGAATTATTATTTCTATTATTTTTTACAAACCATTTTAATTATTATTTATATTATTATTATTGTAAATTTAATAATTAAAAATATATGTTACATATTCAAATCTATAAAAATAAGAATAAGATATAATAATAATAATAATAATAATAATCTATTTTGAAGGTCATGGTCAAGCCAGCGCACCAAATTGGTGTATGAGACCCCCTTGTTTGTGGGACAAGGGACCCCCCTCCGCCCAGGGGTTTGACTGGTAAAGTCTACTAAGGTATACATACCCTTACCCCTCTGAATTTGAACGTGTGACCTCTTAAGAGGAAACACATGTTCTTAACCATTAGGCCCACTCAGACTGTATTAAATTTTAATATTTAAATAAATTCTTATTATTATTTATATAGTTATAATTATCCAATTTTAATTACAAATAATTCAAATTATCTATTTATTACTTATTCCAATTCCAATTTATCCATTTCCTTTAACATAACTTACTAAATTTCAATTTTTTTAGATTTCATTAACTATATTTTAAATAATAATAATATAATGTATTTTTGAAACAAATAATGTAACCTTTTTTCACAATAATAACAATATGTTAATATATTGGGTGATGGATCCATTGGGTTTGCTAACCATATATCTTGTAATCCAAGTTCCAACCATATATGTTTTCGATTTTTCTAACCATATGTCTTGTAATCTATTTTGGAACAAATAATGTAACGTTTTTTCACAAAAATAATAATGTATTGGATGATGGATCCATTGGGTTTGCCAATCTCATTATCATATTTAAAATTGTTGTTTCATTATTTAGTGTGATCTTACAGCGATTGTGAGGTTTTGTTTTTAATCTATTTAATTAGTCTAATTTAAATTTTAATGTTTCAATCTTGTCTGTGAGGTGTAGGATAGTCGGTGATGGAATATGTTGTTAAGGTATTTCATGATGTTAAAGTTATCGGTTCGAAACCTATGGGGATAAAAAATCCAGCCATGTTAAGGGTTGGTGTGGCTCAGGCCGGGTGTGATCCCCGGGTGATTTTGATGGCTTAGATGCCCCCGAGTCGCGGTTTCTCAACCACAGGTTAGTCCCACAAGTCACGGAAAAACTAACAAAAAAAAATAAAAAATCAATGGTAATTTTTTTATTTTTTTTATTGTAAATTTCATTTTAGTTTAATAATGTTTTAAAATTCCCTAGTTTAGGGGAGGCCACACAACCCCATGCAATTCAAGCCATTAATATGGTCAATTGTCACCTCAAGCCTCATTCTTGGATGGAGGACGGACTTAAACACACACAGAGGATGGAGGAACAACTCCCTCGTGCAAGTTTAATGACGCCCTCAATGAGCCATGGCAGGGGGATGGTGATAGGTACGTGAGGAGGTTGCTCGATCATATTAGCTTCTCGGATATTACTCCACGTTGGCCATGTCATTTCACGTTATGTTTTCTCGCTGCATCGAAGCTCCGCTCTTCTCAGCTATCCAGCTCTGTGTGCCCTCATTCTCAGCTTTCTCTGGCATCCAGGTTCTTTCATGCCGCGTGAGCGAGGGAAACCCAAGAGGGGACCCTTTTGATACTGCTACATTGCAAGGCAGAGACGCCTGCGTGAATTAGAGAGAGCCTCCTCGACAACTCAGACTTAACGAATAAAGGAGTCGACGACGCCTCCAATGGCCTATGTGGTGGAGGAAATCCCAAAGGAACCAATTCAGGTTCCACCAGACTCCCTCCTCTACACAATCCCGAACCCCCAAGATAGACCCAGCACCAACATCACATCAATGGATACATAGGAAACAATGGAGGGGGATACTTGCATTTTCCAAGAGGAGATCCCCCAGACGGACCACCCAAATGAGCCTCCTTTTCTCAACTCAGCCATGGGACAAGACCATAATTCACCCAGCCTTTTTACTCCAGAGCACTTGGAGCTCATCTTTGAGATGAGGAGCTATATGATGGAGCAACTCCACCGACGCATCCTCCTTGGTAGCAGAATCAATATGTTGTTCGATGCCTTCTCGAGCACGTCGGTAAAACAGAGATGCCCAACTTGTGTGCAACCTTTTGCACTCACACCTCACGATGGCTCTTCAGATGGCAGGTTCCACTGTTCAACCAACCCTTTTAATGTTTAAAGTTTCTCATCCCTCTACACTCCATTTGCAAGGCAATGGGGTTTTTTTCTTGTCTTCTTGCTTAGGATTTATGTTTAGATTGAATAATCAATTTTTGGATGCATGTTTAGATAGCACCATTGTAACTCTTTGTCGCTACTTGCTTTGGTTTCCAACTGTATGGTGGAGCAAGTGACGACTTCTACTTTTGGTTACAAGCATAAAAGGTTACCACCTATTTCGGTTTCCACTAATTTCGCGGAACAGGTGACAAGCCTGTGAACCAGATAAATTTTATACAATGACAAAAATTTAATCAAGTAATATGAGTTTTTTATTTTAAAAAAAATAATGTTTTAAAATTCATAAATTATAATTAGATTTGGAATGATACTTGGTAAATTTATTGTAAGTTATTTTTGAAACTATTATAAATAAATAAATAAAATATTGTACACTACTAAAACTTATTAAGATAAAGTTATAGCGATTGATTTATTTATTTATTATTATTATTATTATTTATTTATTTTTATAATTTTTATTAGGATTATGATTAAGTTAGATTTGAACATTATTTTGGTGTTATTATTATATCATCTTATATTGTTTTAATGTTTTTTAAGCATTAAAAAAAAATATTGATTAATGTTGATATTTTTACTTTTTTCTTTCATTTTTATTAAGAAATAGAGCACAATAAAGCATAATTAAGAGAAATTGCATGAATGTTTTTAAATCATATTCAAGACATGTATTCATCTTATGATGCTAATATATAGTACATGTATTTGACCACCTCTATATATAGATTTCACTGACAACTCATTAGTGGATAATGACAACACTTCATCAATAGATAATGATGACAACTCATAATAGGGTGATCTTCAACTTTGTGATTGTCTAAAGATTCATTGTCTAATAATTGTACCAGTAAGGAAACATGAACTAGTGCATAAATAGATATAATCATAATTTTCAATCATAAACTTCTAAAATGAGCTTCAATGAACATATCATAAAAATATCTTCAACATGGATGTTGAATGGTTCATATGAAATGAACTTTGAAAGAAAAAAGAATTTTTGGAAGTGAATAGTTTCCATGTTTGAACATTCCCCTAGTAATTGGTGAAAAAATAGGATCACTAAAATTTTCTCTAAATTTAGACACAATTAGATGTCAAACAACATCCCTATGAATAATTGATTTTATTGTAGATAGTCTGTTGAAGAGACTAGTTGTCATGTAGAAATTTCCAAATGTTGATTGAGTTTGATTTTTTGATCGATAGGACTTCGAAACTTGAAGCTTGACTATCATCATTGATATTATCCCCTATCAGATGCAAGGTGAGAATTATGTGGAAGAGATCCAAGCTTTAGATTTTGTATTATTTTGTTTTTCATTTCTTCATCATTGTATCTAGTGGTTTTTTTGCATGAACACTAACCACTTTCATCATTATCTGTGGTGGTTTTGGTTGACCACTAACCATTTTGATTTCATCAATGTGCTCCCCTCTTAGGATGTAGAGAGTACATTTTTGTTTTATCAATCCCTCCCCTTGAGGTGTAGAGAGTATCATCTTTGATTCATCTTTGAATTGTAGATTTTAACCTTGTACAATTAATTAATGCAAATAGATTCTTAAAAAAATATAAAAGATAAAATGGAACACACACACATTACATAGAAATTTTTACCATGGAAACCCAAGTTGATAAAACCAACAACTTGTTTAGAGCCACACCTCTGATATTTTATTCATCATCATTCTTCATTATTTAAAATACAATATATATATATATATATATATATATATATATATATATNATTTAAAATACAATATATATATATATATATATATATATATATATATATGATCTCGCGACATCAAAACCCCTAACCCATTGACCCGTATTAGTCAACAACCCTAATTCCTTAACCAAAATTAGAAAACGATGTGCTGAAAATTTGCTAAAAACAAATTCAAAAAATTGCCAAATTTTGTTTCTTCCCCTCTTGCTCCCATATCAGTGTACAATACATGGGATCAATTTTGAAAATAATATAACACATACCTAACATTCTTCAACTTATTTTTTTATTTGCATACATGGGGTTATAGTATTACATAGTCAACAATCTGGGGCATCAATGCCCATTATTTCTCTACACCAAGAGAACTTCATAGTGCTCACAGACTTTGTCAATGAATCTGGAACATTCTTCAAAGTGTCCACCTTTATCAACAACACCTTCTTGTCTTCAACCATGTCTCTTAGAAAGTGATATTGAACATCAATATACTTTTTCTTTGAATGATAATCCAGGTTCTTCGTTAGGAAGATTGCACTCTGACTGTCACTGCAAGATATCAGATATAATAACTACGCAGAACAAAAAGAAAATGCTAGAAATGGCAGAATAATAGTAATATAACCAGCATAATCTCCACAATAACACAGAAATAATATGAGAACAACAACTGAAATAACACTTTGATTCAGAAAGCAATGTTCATAGGCCTCTTCGAGGGGGAAACCTCCAGTGGAGCAGCACTCTAATACAATAATCTCCAAGCTAGGGTTTTCATACCCTCGACCCTTATTTATACTAAATATGTCTATTAAGAGAAGCATCTAGAGGAAGATCATTCTAGAAGCGGAAGCTTCTATTAGGTCTTCTTACATCCTCCTTATTCTATTTTATTGAAAGGCCTTATTAATATTGACCTTTATTACATCCGAATACATTGATCTACCTATGTGCGGGTTAGGACCTTAACATGTCCGCCCCCTTAAAAAATGCCTTGTCCTCAAGGCTTGAGATGTGGAAACTGCTGCAGAATGCTAGCTGGTTCCCAAGTGGCATCTGTTGGAGTCATATCTTTCCACTGTACTAGCACTTCCTTGATGGTTCTCTGACGCGGGCGACACTCACGCTAGTCCAAAACTGCTTCTGGCTGTAGCCAAATGGATCCTTCTTCAGCTAACTCTGGAAGGTTGGTTTGAATTTTTCACCTGGTTCCAATCACCTTCTTCAAGCATGAAACATGAAAAACAGGATGTAGCTTTGACTGACTGGGCAGAGCTAACTGATATGCGACTTGTCCCACATGCCTGAGAACTGTGTAAGGTCCATAAAATTAGGGCGCTAGCTTCTGACAATGCTCGGACTTGAGGGAAGTTTGCTTATATGGTTGCAGTCTTAGAAACACCTGATCCCCTTCTGCAAATTGACGTTCGGAGAGACCTTGATCTGCTTGTTGCTTCATTCCATTTTGTGCCATGACCAAGTTCTCTTTAAGGGTACGAAGGATATCCTCTCGGACTCTAAGTGTTTGGTCAACCGCCTGGACCTTCAAGGTACCCGGTAAGTATGAGAGAACTGAAGGTGGCTTCTATCCATATACCGCTTCAAAAGGATTCATGTGAGTGGTTGTATGGTATGTAGTGTTGTACCACCATTCGGCTAGGGGTAACCATTGAGCCCATTGGTGTTGTTTTTCAGAGGCAAAACACCTCAGATATGTTTCCAAACACTTGTTGACAACTTCCGTTTGACCATCCGTCTGGGGATGATAAGCTGAGATGCGATGCAATTGTGTGCCTTGTAGCTTAAACAGTTCTTGCCGAAAATTGCTTGTGAAAGTTGGGTCACGATCAGAAACAATAGAGTGTGGCATGCCATGAAGCTTGAAGACCTGGTCCATGAAAATTTGAGCCACCATGGATGCAGTAAATGGGTGGTGAAGAGCGCAAAAATGAGCATACTTGGAAAGGCGATCCACCACCACCATTATGACTGATTTATTCCCCGATTTGGGTAAGCCTGTAATAAAGTCCATAGAGATATTCTTCCAAATAGCAGGGGGAATCGGAAGCGGTTGGAGGGTTCCCGGATATTTGACTGTTTCTCCATTGTTGCGTTGACACACCTCACATTCAGAGACAAACTTACGGATGTCATGTTTCATACCATCCCAAAAAAAGGAACGTTTGACCCGGTCATATGTTTTGGTGAACCCTGAGTGCCCCGTTGTGGGTGTAGCATGAAGCTCAGAAAGTACCGTGGATTTGAGCTTGGATTGTTTAATTAAATACAAGCGGCCTTTGTATCGAAGCTCATCTTGGAGCCAGGAGTACCCTAGGGGAGCCGGAGCCTTGTTCTGCAGTTGCTGGATCAGATGTGAACTTTTGGGATCTTGAATCTATTCCTGGCGCACAGCTTGGAGCCAATCGGGTATAATGAAGGAAAGAGAAAAAAGGGATCCTTCATCTTCATATTTTTGGGACAGTGCATCCACCACGACATTGTCTTTTCCCTTCTTGTAAATGATCTCATAATCATATCCAAAGAGCTTAGTCACCCATTTTTGTTGCTCCTGGGAGGAAATGCGTTGTTCCAGAAAGTACTTAAGGCTTTGATGGTCGGTCTTAATTTGGAAGCGTTTCCCCAAGAGATAAGGACGCCACAGCTCAACGGCACGCATAATCGCCAACATTTATTTTTCATAAATGGGTTTGCCCAGATTCCTTTCAGACAATTTCTTGCTGGTGAAGGCCAAAGGTCGACCCTCTTGCATAAGGACAACATCGATTCCTTTCCCTGAAGCGTCACATTCCAACACAAAGGTCTTTGTGAAATCGGGAAGGGCCAGAACCGGAGTGGTGCACATGGCCATCTTCAAGGTGTGAAAAGCTTGAGCAGCTACTGGAGTCCAAGTGAAAGAGTTATTTTTGAGGAGAGCCGTGAGAGGTCCTGCAATATTTCCGTAGTTCTTAACAAACTTGCGATAATACCTTGTTAGGCCCAAAAATTCACGCAAGATTTTGAGAGTCTTTGGGTGCAACCAGTATTGCATAGCTTCAATCTTTTTCGGGTCCACCCTGACGCCATCCTTTCCCACCAGATGACCCAAGTATTCTACTTCTGAGGCACCAAAATCACATTTGGACTGTTTTAGGAAACGTTGGTGCTGAGAGAGTAGGCGGAGAACTTGATCCACATGAGTAAGATGGTCTGACCAGGTTTTGCTATAGATGAGGATATCATCAAAGAAAACTAAGACAAAATGACGGAGAAAAGGGTGGAAGACATGGTTCATGAGGCTCTGGAAGGTGGAGGGGGCGTTGCACAAGACAAAGGGCATGACCAAAAACTCATAGTGGCCCTCATGAGTGCGAAAGGTGGTCCTGGGGATGTCGGCCTCTTTCATACGTATCTAGTGATAGCCCGAGCGAAGATCAAGTTTGGTAAAGAATTGGGCACCACTCAATTCATCCAAGAGGTCATCAATGACAGGAAAGGGAAATTTGTCTTTGATGGTCAGTTTGTTGAGAGCACGGAAGTTAGGACACATTCTCCAAGAACCTTCTTTCTTCAGTACCATGATGACCAGAGATGAGTAAGGGCTCGTACTAGGATGGATGACGCCTGCAGTAAGGAGTTCCTAGACCATTTTCTCAATTTCATTTTTTTGTGCAAAGGGGTGGTGATATGGACGGATATTGGGGGGAAGGCTTCCTGAGACAAGGGGAATGGAATGATCATGAACATCGTGGGAAGGAGGGAGTCCTTGGGGAGTGGAAAATATCGTTTAATGTTTAGAAAGGAGGGCTTGGAGGTCTTGGGGCACTGGGGGTGTCTCTATGGCTTGTATGGCACGGAGTTGGGCAATGACACCAGAATGACCTTTTTTGAGCAGTTTTTCCATGCGATGAGAACTGATGACCTCAGGTGAACCAACAGTGATGCCTTGGAATCTATATTGGTGGCCTCCTTGGTCGAATTACATGGTTAAGTTATGAAAATCCATGAGAATGGGACCCAAAGTCCTTAGCCAGTATGCACCCAACACAATGTCGCAACTGCCCATGTCAATAGCAAACATATGGGATTTTAGGTGGTAGTCACCGATTTGGAGACGCACATTTTCACAGCGCCCACCACATTTCATAGAACCACCATTGGCAATCATGATTTGGAAATTGTTGACAGCATGGATGTAGCAATTGGTTTCTTGGGCAATGCGGCGATGAATAAAATTATGGGTTCTTCCACTATCAACCAGAATGATGACCTTTTGGTGCTTGATGTAACCGATTAACTTGAGGGTTTGGGGGGCAGAGAAGCCGGTGAGAGCATTGAGGGAAATGATCGGTTCCACTTCGAGAGGGTCGGAGGGAGGGTTTATGTCAGTGATTTCTAGTGACTCAGGCACAAGGGGAGTGTCAACATCCTCTTACGGAATATTCTCAGAGATGGCCATAAAAAGATTTTGTTCCTTACATTTGTGGCCCGGAAAATATTTGTCATCACAATTATAACAGAGGCATTTGAGTTGGCGTTCAACCATTTCATCCCTGGTCAATTTTTGGATCTTTAATGGGGCGGAGGGAGTAGTGGGGTTTACTGGTTTAGGGCGAGGGATAAAGGAAGGCTTACAGTTTTGAGAGGAAACAATTTGTTGTGTTTCTTTATCTTTTTTAGTAGCCTCCACCCAAGTCGTAGGTCGAGCCATGAGGACATGGGCCCAAATCTCCTCCTTAAGGCCATTGATAAGACACTCTTGAAAGAAAGCATCAGTCATGCCCTTTGTTCGAAAAGATAGGCACTCAAATGAAGCTATGAAGTCTTCTACTGTTTCTGATTGCTTCAATTTTGTCAAATGGCCCAAATGGTTGGTGTCAGTGTCAAATCATTCATAAAGCTCAGTCACAAATTGGGTCCAAGCAATATACCCTTGACGGGAAGTTTTTCTCCATTACCACCATTTCCAACGTTCTTGATCTAGATGAAGAACACCATACCGGTGTTTGGCCAAGTCATCTATAATGTTGTAGAGAGAGAAATAATGTTCCATTTGGGTGACCCAACCAGTGGGTCCGAGCCATCAAATTTGGTTACATCCACCCACGGAAGGCATATGTCCCGTTGAAAGTGATGGGGCTGAAAGGTATGGGACTGGGAAGAAGTTTCACCTTCAGTCTTTGTATGTGTGTCATTAAAAGGGTCATCGGTAGGGATCTTGAATTTGGTGCAGAGTGATGCAAAGACAGATTCAAGCTGGGTGGTCAATTCGTGTTTGAATTCCACCATTGCGGACTGCATGGATGCATTTATGGTGGTATTGATGGATGTATCATGGGAGACAATAGTAGCACTGAGTTGTTGCACTTATTGTTGGGTCTCGAGGAAACTAGCTTGCAAGGTGTTGAAGCGAGACTCTAGTTCTTGGCTACGGGTGTTGGCCATGAGGATGGGTGAATTGAAAAGGGAGCGATCGGGGTCCGAAATTTTTTGTAGAAAAATGATATGGATGAATGTGATAAGGGAGAAGAGATGAATCTAATGGAATAGGTCTCAAATAATGGTGAAAAATGCTGCAGTGCTGATGTTTTTGTTTTACAGCTGTGGGGTTATACTTTGGTCTGAAGAATGTTGCAGTGTTGAAATCCTCAAATTCTTAACCAGAAAGAAATGTGTGTTTACTTGGCAATCCAAACACAGATGCACGGCAATAGAGCTCGCCGGTTTAATTTGTTTATGTTTATGTTTATGTTCTCCAAGGGTTAGGTATTCAAGGGTTCTACAGACAAGGGTTTTCCCTGTGCTATAGCTCTCTGATATACATGCGGGGTCCAATAGTAGTTCTCGGCCCAATATCTCAGGGCACTAACTAAGGAGGATAGACTGTACCCTTAGCCGTACTACCCGACTACCCAGGTACTAGAGAGTAT
>SNQJ01S0000649.1:170323-183071 GCA_010110895.2 Picea sitchensis
CCCGAGTGTTGTTCTCGGTGACACTATAACAGTCCGGCGGCCGATAGGTTTATCTAAAGAGGGCTTCAGGAAATCTAGGTCATTCCGTACACTGGTGTTGTCTGATGCGCTACCACTCGAAGGGGTACCAACAGGGGTTACAAGGGTGGCCAACAGATGTGTGCTTAAGAACCACTTGTATTTCCTGCATGTATGAATCCCTCAACTACGGGTTTATGCGGGTAATGACAGATCTCTATGGCTTAAAGATGCCGGAATACGTCTCTACCCTGGAAAAAAAAATACCCACAATTTTTGCCAAGGAAAGTGCTATGATACCACTTGCAAGATACCAGATATAATAACTACGCAGAACAGAAATAAAATGCTAGAAATGGCAGAATAATAGTAATATAACCAACATAATCTCCACAATAACACAGAAATAATATGAGAACAACAACCAAAATAATACTTTGATTCAGAAAGCAATGTTCACAGGCCTCTTCGAGGGGGCAACCTCCAATCGAGCAATGCTCTAATACAATAATCTTCAGGCTAGGGTTTTCATACCCTCGACCCTTCTTTATACTAAATATGTCTATTAAGAAAAGCATCTATAGGAAGATCCTTCTAGAAGTGAAAGCTTCTATTAGGTCTTCTTACATCCGCCTTATTCTATTTTATTGAAAGGCCTTATTAATATTGACCTTTATTACATCCGAATACATTGATCTACCTATGTGTGGGCTAGGACCTTAACAGTCACAATCTATTCTTACAGCTTGTTGTACCAACCCAATACCTGAACACAATATTTGTAACCATATTGATTCCTTTCTTGCATGAATGGATTCCATGTATTCAACTTCTATAGTTGAGAGTGCCACTATGACATGTATTTTTCTCAACCAAGTAGGTTAAACACATACCCAGTTGTATATCTTCTGCGATATAGATATCCATCCCAGTCTGCATCAACAAAACCATGTATGTTCGACACTTTCTCCAATCCTAGTATTCCTTAGTAGCACAATCCATAACTAGTAGTGCCATGCAAATACTTGAAAACCTTATTTACTATTGTGCAATATTCCGTCCTTGGTTTTGACATATACCTTCTCAATACTCCCACTGCATGTGTAATGTCTAATCTAGTACAAACCATTGCATACATCAAAATTTCAACCACAATAGCATACAAAACACGAGAGTTTTCCTCTTCCTCTTCATGTGTTGATCAAAATCTGGACCAGGGGTCAAATTTTAGCCCAAAAATCAACGTTCTTGGAATTGCCTCAAATCGGATGTGAGAGTAGCCCTCGTCGTCACGAACCCAACGCAATTCGTTTCGTCTCAAATGGACATCGGGAGGGAAAGATATAGCGATCTATTCGGAAAGTCAAACAGGGAAAAAAACGCTGACTGTATCTGTCCGTACAGTCCGTACAGCCACGTGGCAGGGCCGTACCATCATTATGACATGGCAGTTTGATGACGTGACATATTTTTATTGGTTGGTGGTTGTCCAATCGATTGATGACACGTGTCATTTGATGGCGAATGATGTGAGGACACGTGGCCCAATCGGAGGGCGCCACGTGTCCCTCGTTTATTGGCTAATGGTGTTTTGGTTTGTTAATCAAAAGTTTTTGGGGGCGACCGGATTCGAACCGGTGACCTCCCACTATGCCAAAGTTTTCAAAGACCTCCGCTAACCATTATGCCACGGTTTGTTTCTTGTTAGCATTATGGGAAACATTATATTTGAAGTTGATTGTTGTGTTATGTGGAAAAAGGGGCGGGCCGGCGCTTAGCCCCGACCCATGGTTCCATTGCACAATGCATATAACCGTATGTTGACATTTTTATAACTGCGCGCAAATCATATATTAAATATGTAAATGTAATAACCATGTTTTATGGCCCGATCGTTTGGCGAATTGTATTGTGTTGTATATATAACATATATACTAATGTTTGTGCGCGGGTGTTAATCCGACGGGGTTTATGTTTATTAAACCAACAGTTTATGCCAAGTTTAAAAGTGCGCGTGGTTTTTTTTATATGGTTTGGACGGTTATGCCTAACCACATGTGACCACAGTTGGAGCGAGCGGTTTAGATGTGGTTTCCAACGGTTGACACGGTTTCATAACCGTTAAGCCCTTTTTATTATTGCGCGAGGTCACATGGACATAAGCCCGAGAGCTAGGCGGTTGAGGGTTGGAGGCGCCCTAATCGTCCTACGGTTTGCACCGTTGGCGCGGTTGCGCCCGGTGCTAGGTTATAACGCGCATTGGGAGCGTGTTCCAGGTTCATGCACACAGAGGTGCGTTTTGGTTAACCAGTTCAAGCAAAGCTTGAAGGAGGAAAATGGAGGAGGCCTAACTTCTTCACCGTTTGGCCGATTGAGGTGCCGTAAAAGCCCATCCAGGGGTTTTTGGACGTGCTGTATCCATTGGTGCCATTTTTACAGCTATTTGAAGACTCTTCATGCAATATTTTCACCATTGAATTTTCAGGAAGCTCCAGGGAACTTTCGGCCCTCTTTGATGGAGGACATGGTTTGGGTGAGCCTATAGTTGTTTTCAGTGAATAATCATTTTGACTAGATGATATGCTCTGAACACATTGGGACGGGTTTGAGAGGCTTTTGAGGACTTTTACAAATGTTTTTTCAAAAGAGGCTTCGGGGAAGCAGCGGCCACATGTAGAAGAGGTCATGCCGGATGAGCCATGATCCGTTTTGAGTTTATTAGTCATTTTTGGGGTTTTTGTATTGTTACATTATCAATGAATTTTGGTTCATTTTTGGGGTTTTTATGTGTTCTGATATCAATGGTACAGTTTGTTTTTCCATTGGAGTTGAGAAGAATCTTGTAAAAGAACTTTTGACTAATTAATCTCAGAGAGCCAAGTCCATTATGGAGGCTCAAGGAGATGTAGCCCGGAGGGGGGTGAACTCCTTTATCATCTTGTTCTTGTTGTGCGTTTGATGGTTTATTTGCTGCAAGTTATGTTGCTGTGATTTCATTTAAATCACATATTTAACCATTCAAAAGAACATTTGCTCACACATAAGCATTTAAAGGAAGAAGCATAAAACTTAACACATAACTTTATATTGCATATTTATACACATGAAGCAAGGTCCTGTAAAGTTTATTTTAATGAAGTAGGGGTGCTTGCATAGCATAACAAGTCAGCCTTCTATTTTCAGATCATGTGTCATGGTACACCGATCCAAAGATAACTTTACACCTACAAGAATAAGAACCATGGTCAGTTTACATTCTTTCATATTAAACCTCTGCAATATTGTCTCGACATATTTCCTCTGATTTAACTAGAGTTTCCTATTTTCTCGATCTCTTTTAATTTCCATGCCCAAAATGAAATTTTCAGCACCAAGATCCTTCATGTCAAATTTAGAGGAAAACTGAGTTTTCACATCATGGATAATCTTCTTGTTGTTTCCTATCAACAACATATCATCCACATACAAGACCAAAAAAATAAGATGATCAATGATTGATTTGAAATACACATAGAGATCTTATTTTCTCCTTGTGAAGTCGAGTCCCAACATATAAGTATCAAATTTTTGATACCACATCCTTATTAATTGCTTTAACCCACACAGAGACTTTTTCATCATGCATACCAACTCTTTCTTTCCCTTCACAACAAATCCTTCTAGTTGCTTCATGTAGATTTATTCTTCCAAATCCCCATGTAGGAATTTTGTATTTATATCCATTTGTTCTACTTCAAAATAAAAAGCAGAAGCAACATATAAAGGAAATATAATAGAATTTATCTTGGCATTCGGAGAAAATATTTCACCAAATTCAATTCCCTCTATCCATGAATAGCCTTTTTCTATTAACCGAGCCTTTGTTTCTCCACTTTACCTTCTACATTCAACTTCATCTTAAACACCCATTTTTTTCTAATGAGATTTATTCCAAATGACAACTCCACTAGATCCCAAGCCTCATTCTTGTCCAAGTCTGTTGTTTCTTCAACCATGGTCTTTTCCCATATTTTTCCATCCTCTGAATCCTCTGCCTCCCTCACAATTCTAGGATAATCATCAGTAATAGAAAAAGAAAGTTTCGATGGAAATATGGTGGAGTATACCTTTTTGGTTTCCTTCTTTCCCAAACTGAGCTCCTCAATACTGGAGTATGAGGATCTTCCTTTTCTAATTCTTGTTCTTATGTAGAGTTTGATTCATTATCCTTCAAATCAAACTCTATTTTTTTGTTTTCTTCTTCCCTTGGTAGGACTTCATGTTTGACAACATCTTTGATTTCTATAAATACCACATCTCGTATATACACTACCTTATTACTTTATGGGTTCCAAAGCTTATGGACTTCCAGACAAACTTTATATCCAGTAAATATACACTTTTCATCCTTTTATATAGCTTACTCCTATTTTCCTTTGGAATGTGAACATAGGAATCACAACCAAATACCCAACGATGTGTAAGAGAGGGTTTCTTATCAGTCCATACCTCATGTGGAGTATTTTCATCCAACGCTGATGAGGGTGATCGATTGACTAGGTAACATGTAGTACCCACTGCCTCTACCCAAAATTTCTATCCTAACTCGTCACCACTTAGCATGCACCTTTTTTTTCCATTAATGTCTTGTTCATCCTTTATGTAACTCCATTTTGTTGAGGTGTGTATGGAGTAGTCTTCTACCTCCTCGAATTAATTTCCATAGAGTTATCCACCATTATCCATCCTCAACACCTTAATTCTTTTCTCTGTCTGATTGTCCAAAAGAGCCTTAAACTCTTTAAATATGTCAAAGAATTCAAATTTCTTCTTGTGGAAATAAATCCATGTATTCCTTGAAAATTAATCTATAAATGAGACATAGTAGAAAAAGTTTCCTAGTGATGGAACCGTCATAGGTCCAAACACATCATTGTGCACCAACTGTAAGATTCCCTCTTCCCTCATTGCATTAGAGGGGGATCTTACTTGATTCTACTTCCCATATACACAATGATCACATAAATCAAAATCCATAGAGTAGTTTGGCATACTTCAACCATACCTTTACCGTGTAGTACTTGAAGGCCCTTCTCTCCGATATGCCCCGGTCTTTGATTCCATACCATAGTATTTTATCTAGAGGTTGTAGGAGTTTTTTCTTATTCAACTCCAATCTCTGAAACAATGGAACTAGTGCACCCATCACTAATTGATTGATATTGGATCATAATATTATTTTTCATCTATCTCGATGCTTTTAGAGTGGAAAAATTTGGAGGAATCAATTTGCAAGGTCATTTTTGTGGCAGTTTCCAGTTTGGAAAATTGGAGTCTCGAACCTTTCAAAGAAATTTTGGGGAATTAAATGGATTTTTGGGGGGTTCTATTTTCTAGAACTTGTGCACACCCACTTTTCAGTATTCTACACTCCAAGACCTTTCCAATGATGTATATTGTGCATCAATCGGAGTTCATATGAAAAACTTATTCTTGTTGCAAGTTGACCTATCATGTTGACCACCATGGTACGAGAGGATGCCAGGGAAACCCCCATTACTCATGCATATGGGGCTAGCCACATGAGGAAATTCAAGAAGATTCTATAAATTTCAAAACATTAGCATAATTGAGGGTTGAGGAAGTAAAATACCTACCCCTAGATGGCTATCGGGCTATGTTAAATATTGGGCTACTAGGAGGATAAGGGGGTTCCATTCTATGTTATTGTATTTTGTTCCATGGCAAAGAATAAAAACAAGGAGTGGGAAATTAGAGAGAATAACATAGGGGGATAATGTTTTGTAGTAGCCTAACATGTCATGGTGTCATCTGACTCCACAGAGAGTGCCTTCTTCTTTGTTCTTGTATTATTTCCATACCATAGAAAAGAGAGCAGAGAAACCTCACCTTCTAGATGATTTTTCTCCTATGAGGGTTTCCCAGAGAAAACATTTGTGTTATCTTGTGGATGGTGTGTGATTTTACTTTATTTTTCTCTATTTTTTGCATTTTATCTATTTTCATGCATAAGTAGAATCAATAACTAAATATTTTGGAATCTAAAGGAATTTAACCTTCATACTGTAGATTTCAGTTTTATTTACTACATATATTGTGACAAACTATTCTAGTGGAATATCCACGATAGTTTACAAATCATATTAGTATCAGAACCGGTTTTTCTTTTGGTTATTAATGGGAATTCACAGGATCTGGGAATCAAATTAAAAAGAAATCGCAAAAAACCTAACCATGGTGGATGAGTTTGTTCATAGAAACCCTCGAGATCCATCAGAGGAGAGATTTGAGAGGTTGAAAGTGCAATTTTCCGACATGAGTCACGATATGAACCTCCTCATGATGGTTCTAGTAAGAAATCTCAGACCATTCAGAGATGATGGAGGCTCTAAATCATAGATCATATCGGAGGGAAAATAGGGAGATCGGGAAGACTCAAGAAAGAAGTCACAAAAAGAATCTGAGAAAGAGTGGTTGAGTTCAAGTGGTGTGAACCCTTCATATCCCCTATTCAATATAGAAGTGAAAGTGGACATAAATCCATACCAAGGTGAGATCGATGCATTAAAACTAAATCATTGGTTGCAACAACTAGAAGTGTATTTTATTGTTCACCATATAGATGAAGAGCAGAAGATTTCATTTGCTAGATTGGAGTTAGAGGGTCATTCTTTAACCTGGTGGGAAATCCATACGAAAACACTTAGGCTAGAGGGTGATCTTCCAGTAACTAGGTGGGAGGAATTCAAAACCCTCATCAAGTCCCAATTCTACCATATCGGGTATGTAGAGGACCAATGGATCTGATGGAACTACTTTAGGCAGAGGCAAAGGAAGAGTGTATAAGAGTGCACCACTGAGTTCTTAAATATGGAATCATGCTAAGTATCTCTCCCAAGAACCAAAATTTACTCCTCAAGTATATGGGGGGTTTACGTAGTCATATACAAAAGCAAGTGATGCTCTTCAAGCCAATGACAGTAGATGAGGCGTGTGTACAGGAATAATAACTAGAAAACATCATCCAAAATAAGGGGCAACCAAGTGGCTCAAAGAAGAAATATCACCAGGAAGATTCCAAGGAGGGAAAGCAAAAGTGGAAAGGGGGAAAAGATAAGAAGACAATATCCACTACACATCAGTGAAAAGATCCCAGCAACCATTTCAAACATTGCAACATTGATCGCCACACCGAGGAAAAAATGTTGAAAACTGCATCTAGAGATCAACCTGAAGAACCACAAGAAGGACGGAAATAAAAGGAACCTTTTATCCACAAATTCAAGCAATTGGATTGAAATTATCTCGGATGTGGATGAAAACAATGTCTACACATTTGTATATAAGAAGGTGAATTTGAGTATCCTTCATCACCAAGAAGAGAAGTAGATGACCAAGCCCTTCCACATCAAGATTCAGGTCAAGAAGACCAAGATAGATGTTATGTTCGACTTTGGTTCATGGGCTAATATCATAGCAGCGGATTTAGTTAGCAAGATTGGATTGGAGGTTAATGATCATATTAGATCCTATCCATTGGGTTGGGTAAAAAAGAATGCAAAGATAAATGTAACTAAACAATGTAATATTAAATTTTCTATAAGTGTTGATTTTATTGACGAAGTGAAATTGGACGTAGTACCCCTTGATGTATGTGGAGTAGTGTTTGGAATATCTTGCATGTATATGAGGGATGGAATATTCATGCGAAGAGAAAACCAATACCAACTGATCAAGGATGGGAAGTCCTACATCATCAACGTGCATAAAGGCAAGTCAAAGATCTCATTGGTAAGTGCCAACCAAGACAAGAAGTTGATTAGTTCTAGTAATAAATATGTTTTTATTTTCTTAAGAGAAAATCAGTCTAATGATGAGTCAATGAGAGTGAATGTGTCCCTATTGGGTGTTCTAAAGATTAGAAACATTAGCTGGAGGAGTTGTTATAGGAATACATAGGAGTGTTCAAGGAGCCTAAAGGGATACCACCCAAGAGAGATATGGATCATGAAATAAATTTATTGCTAGACTCCCCATTGTCTAATATTGGGCTATAAAGACAATTTGTTCTATAAGAGAATGAATAGAAGAAGTAGTTGCAACAGTTTTTGGAGTAGGGTGTGATTCGACCAAGTATCTCACCTTGTCAATCACCCATCATAATTGTTTCCAAAAAGGATGGGACTTGGATAATGTGTATTGATTAAAAGGCATTGAACAATATTAAACAAAAGAATCGATAAAATATACCAAGGATCAATGATCTATTAGACTGGTTGCAGCATTCCAAGTACTTCACTAAGATCGATTTGAAATTATTATATCATCGGGTATGAGTCAAAGAAGAAGATACCTAGAAGATTACCTTCAAGACAAGGAAAGGTTTGTATGAGTGGTTTATTATTCCATTCATTTTATGCAACATTGATCCAGGTGGACATCAACGACCACCTACCTATTCCACTAGCTCAAATTATAGTTTCCATCTTGGCATTTTTTCTACAATTGTTCAGGTCCCAAAGTTTCGGGGTTGTTTTGAGGCCCCAAAAAATGTTTTTTTGACTTGGAAGCGCCAAATAGATCCATGTTGGGATGTAATAGTCCATTTGTAATTTGTAATCCTTGGCTATACCTTTACGATGGGGTACTAGGCACCCAAAATGAAGATCGTATGCAAAATTTGTGCCCTCAGGAAGTTTATTTATCAACTACCCCCATCGGGGCCCACAAATCGTTTGTTGTTTCATATTCTGGGGTTAGGGTTTTCTATGTTTAGGGTTTTCTCATTTATTCTTTATGTTAAAAATTCCTTTGGAGACTCGTTGTAATCATTTTTTTGTGAATGAGAATTCCTAAAAAATCTCTCTTTAGAGATAAGCTACCATTATTCTAGATATCTTGTGTGCTTTGCATTTTACAGTCTGTTGTATTTCACAGAGCCATTAATAGAATAAGTGTTTTATTTTGTTACTTACAATATATCTGGGTATATCCTTGTTATATCTCTATTATATTTCTCCCTTCATGTCATTCCCAAAATAATATGGATCAATGGTATTATTGTAGTTTTCTCTTTGTCATTCTTAGTGCATGTCCCTGATGAGGTCAAGGTATAGAGAGTTGGGTCTCGAGATTGTTTATCTTGAGGAAAATGCTCTCAACCATCCAAGAAAACTACCATGGAGGAATAAAAGAGGGATGACAGAGTAGGAGATCCTATCAAACTGTGGATCGAGGAATCCCTCACGCGATAGAGGAATGTTATGATGGATAATTTCTCCCAGATCCTTCGATGATTGTCGACAAAAATAGAGGAACCTTCAACCAGCAGTCACTTCGGAGATGAGGTTCCCTTTAAGGTACATGTTAACTTATATATTCATTTATTTGAGTTCCATATAAACGCCAACACTTTGGACAAATGGTTAAGTCTACTAGAGAGTTATTTCTTTGTCCAAAATTTTTCGAACAGTGAAAAAATCACCTCTGTGCTTCCTAAGAGCCTTCCCCATGTCAAAGATTGGAGGGATACTTACTGTGAGAAACATGTCGAGGATGAGTCTACAATTTTTGGGTCAGGACCCTCTTGGGTGACTTTTTTTTATTTCCTCAAGGAGAAATATTACCATGTTGGAAACTATGAGGACCAATACAAGAGATGGACCACACTATGTCAAGAGAGGGGATAAATAATGTTGGAGTTGAAAAATACCTTCCATAACTTGTGCACCAATATGGATATCAAATAATCTAAGCGAAATCCGATTCTAAAATACCATGGGGCTCTACATAGGTACATCCAACCAAAATGGAGTTTCTGGACATCTCGTCATTGGGAGTTGCTTATCGATATGTTGTCAAAATTGAGCAGAAATTTAAGCAACAGAACAAGCCAGAGTTCAGGTTCAAAAATCCACAAAATGGTAAGGGGCCCTAACTCCTAGGGAAAAGGATGGAGCAAGGATGGCCAGTCTGAGGAAAACCAATCCAAGCCACCAACAAAGAAGGGTAATGGGAAGTTGAAGAAGGGCACTATAAAGTGGTGCAAGTTATACAAAATACCTTGGCACAAGACTGATGAATTTTGCTCCAAATGGTCATTGTTGGTGGAGAATAAATCCTCAGGGTGGGATGCTAAATTAGACTCTTATTCAGAACTAGAAAAGGGAAAATGGATCATTGACACAGAACCCAGTGTCACCATTGATGAGATGTGGGTGAAGGGGACCCCACTCCATTTCATTGTTGACAATGGTATCTAGAAAATCCTAATATCAGAAGAGGTCATCAAGAATTTGAACCTGATAATGACACTACATCCTAATCCATACACCATCAGTTGGCTAAACAAAGAATGGTACATTTGTGTTGGCCAACAATGTCGCCTGCAATACGACATCAAACCCTTCAAATACGAGGTATTGTGTGATGTTTTCCCCCTTGAATTTTGTGATGTTTTGTTAGGAAAACCATATATGTGGAACCATCATGTTATTTATGAATCTAGGCCTTGTAGTATCATTATTACTTTGGGATACCAACTCTATAGGGTACCGAAGGTAGTCCCAACTATTGCGATCTATTTGATCTCTGTGAAGCAATGCAGAAAGGTGGTCTCTCATAATAGGAGATTTGTCTTATTTATGGTTCATTTAGAAGGTGAACGGAAGATCATTGCAACTTCCAAAACCTATACAAGGGGTCTCTCTACACAAAAACAAAAGGTGAAAAATATAGTAGAAGATCACAAAGACATATTTTCCTCGCCTAGTGGGGTGCATGTGCATTGTCAGGTAAATCACTCAATTGATTTGACACCCAGTGCTCCTCTTCCTAACGAACCTGTGTACATACATTTTGTTATGGAGAATGAAGAAATAAAACATGGGATGTAAGAGCTAATTGTGAAGGGCTACATCATACCAATATCCTCTCCTTGTGGGAGCCCAATTCTTTTGGTATAGAAGAAGGACTGCACATGGTGACTTTGTATTGATTAAATATCCCTGAACAATATCATGGTCAAGAACCAATACCTAATCCCCTAGATTGATGATATTCTTGATCATCTCAAGGGAGCCGAGTTTTTTAGTAAGATTGGTTTGAAGTCAATCTACCACCAGGTGTCAATTGAGCAAACTAATGTATAGAAGACAACCTTCAAGTGTAAAGAAGGTATCTTCGAGTGGTTAGTCACGCCTTTATGCGTGAATGATTCCCTGACAACATTCATGTATATGATGGATGACATATTGCGGTCATTCACAAACACGTTTGTGGTCATTTATTTGGATGACATCCTCATCTTCAACAAAAATTGGGAGGAACATTTGAAGCATATTCAATAGGTCTTGGGAACCCTTCGAAAACATAAGTTATATGCCAATTTGGAGAAGTGTTCCTTCGACATGCAGAGGATCCAATATTTGGGATACATTATGGATGAGCATGGTGTGCATGTGGATCCAACCAATATCCAGTTCATTCATGATTGGTCATCCCCATAGACAATGACCAAGCTCTGCAACTTCTTAGACCTCACCAACTTCTACCCTTGGTTTGTGTTGGGGTTCTCTCATATCTCTTGGGCCATAAGCTAGGTCACCAAGGGTGGAGAAAAGGCCAAATTTGTGTGGGATGCATCCCTATAGAAAGAATTTGAGGATTTGGAATTCCTCCTCTACTCAACACCATTCCTTATTCTTCCAAACCTGCAATTTGAGATTGAGATAGATCCTTCAGATCATGCTATCAGTGCATTCCTCACTCATTCTTGGCATATGGACGCCTATCGTAGTGAAACACTATCCAATGTTGTTCTCAGATACCCCACCTAAAAAAGAGAGATATACTCCATTGTGCAAACATTTCGACAGTGAAATCATTGCATTTTGGGGAAGAAAACGATCATCCACACTAATCATAAGCCTCTTCAATTCATGTAGACACAAGGAAAGTTGTAGAATGACCGTCATCAGAAGTGGTCCATGTACCTACAAAAATTCCACTTGAACATCAAGTACAAGAAGGGAAGAAACAACCATGTCACATATTTCCTCAGTCGAACCCCGGTAGTGGCATTAACCATATTTATTAACTCATGTGGGAATGAGTTGTTCGGGTGGCCACAATTATACAATAATGACTATGAATTTGTTTCTTCCTGTCAGACATTGAGCAGAGGAAAAATAGTTCTACAATTTCATCTCCAGGATGGATTTCTATTACATCTGAGCCATATCTATGTTCCTTCAAGTGGGCATGCAGATCTAATTTGGTAATCTCATTACAACCAAGAAACATGACATTTTGGACTAGAAAAAAAACTGGCATCATTCATTACTTTCATTTATAACAAGTTTCATGTAAACATATATCAATAGAAAATATCATCAATAAGACATCACCACAAGGAACACAAGGAACACAAGATATATGTATAAGTTTCTTTTATATTACAGACTACAATCCTTGGGGATTTTTCAGCAACAATTGAATAAAGCAACAACTCCACAAGAGCACCAATTGTTGGATCATGTTGTCATTGATGCCAATGGTTTGATTGATTGATGTCATTGATTGATGTCAAGTGATTGATTGATGTCAAAGGATTGATTGGCTGATGATTTATGTAATATAATATGTATTATCCTTGATGAGAATGCATAGATGAAGATGGATCAATGAGTTGTCATTGATACATGATGAAGATGGATCGATGTGGTTTCAT
>SNQJ01S0000649.1:184839-200315 GCA_010110895.2 Picea sitchensis
CAGTTGTTGCTGATAAACCCCAAGGATTGTAGTTCGTAATAAAAAGAAAATTGTACATACATCTTGTGTTCTTTGTGTTCATTGTAGTGATGAATTGTTGATGATATATTTCTGATATATGTTGTTGATATGTGCTCACATATAACTGGTTATAAATGATAGCAATGGGTAATGAATAAATGTTGAATGTTAATTGATGAGTTTTTGTGCAAGAGGGAAGTTTTGGGAAAAAGATCCCCACACTCATTCACCCCCCCCCTCTAAGTGTGGTAGGTGTGTCCAACACCAACTCTCAATGCAAGACTTAGCCTGCAAATCTTCGCACCAACTGAGAAGAGGAGTCAATCCTCAATAGATACCAATCTATTAAAAAGTATGTGACCTATTTATAATATATCCTACATATGTATGCGTCCTTCCTATACTGTAACATGTGTATGTACACACCCTATCCCACTGTCATCCTGTGTACACCTTCATAAACTAGGGTTTATGAAACTTCACAATTGCTTCCGTTAATACCCTTTATGCCTCTATCACATCCACTAATGATATGTCACAACACTCTGCCTTCCACTTCCCAATCTGTACTATAACTAATCAAAAACATATCTATTCCATCCAACAACATATGTATTCTCCTCAACCATACACCATCATAGATTATAAATATTTCTCAATCAGAACATATTTGAACTACTCAACCAACCAACTACCATATTTAGACATCAATACAACCATACATATAATGCCTCAAGCATTCACCATACCATGAGAAAATATAAGCATGAAGGCAACATATAACCATACCATATCTTCTGTAGCATATCTGAACCGGTAGACCATTGTTCTGGTAACTTGCTTTCGACTTCAAGAACTTGGCACCAACACTTGCTCAAGCTTCTATGGATTTTCTTTCATGTGCCCTCCCTATTATACTGCCATCCCGCGTATTTACACACCCTATTATATTTATATCTCGCATATGTATCCACCCTATTATATTTATAGCCTGCATGCGTATGCACCCTATTACATTGATAGCCTGCATACATATCAGAAACTAGGGTTTTTCAGTATTTCTAAAACTCCAAAACTTTCATCGTCAATACCTCAGACTTATAGAACTTTTGATGAGTCCATGAGTACCTACAATGAATATTTCACCAACAATAGATCTGCAATATGCTAAAGAGATATTCACCTCACAAGAGACCATTTATCTCTTATTTATACTTCTCCAAGTAGCTTACTCATCTAACCAACTCTAACCAACTTCCTTCTTTTAGGGCTAACCCACTTCTAACCACTTTGTCCACTTCTAACCCGCTTTGCTACAAATAGTAATTTCTCCACTTCTAGTTGCAACTAATTTATTTTTAACTATTTTGTTTTTGCAACCACTTAACCCATGACTAACCACTTTGACTAGTCAACTTTCTTCTAGGAGCTTCATTGACTTCGTTGACCTTCTAGGGGCTTCTAAACAACACATGAAGGTTATCCAACTTCGCAAGGCCATAACTCTCTAACCGTGAGGATTTATGTGGCGTTCCACATATCACCGGAAATGACATGATGAACATTATCCATCTAGAAGAGTCTCACTTACAAATTCATGGATCTTAATTACAATATTCCACAATAAATCATTGGGTTCCTTAACCACGCATCTAGGATGACTCAACCACTTAACGATGATTTCTCTGCATTTTCAATTCCTCGAGGGGAAACCTACAAGAGCATCATAGCAACAAGGGGCAGATAAAAAAAAAATCCTACTTTAGGGAGTATCATTTGTTGGAAGAAGGAGACCAAGAATCCATGTCTTAAAATGACTATTGCAACCTCAGGGTGAGGGAAAAACCCAGGGTGAGCCGGAATTAGCATAAATTTGATGTTCTATGCAAATTGGGAAAGATGACTATCCCATATTTGGATGGATCTAATAATTTCATATCCCGAGCATGGGTACATAAGTTTTACACTTATTTACAACTTAACCCGATGACAAAAGAATAAGTGATCAATTTTTCCACCCTACACTTTGATGGGGAGGATCATGAGTGGTGATACCATGGGATATTTACATTGGGGAATTCCAACATCACATCATACGAGGATTTCAATTAGAGGATAATGAACATGTTCGATAGGGAGGAACCTAAGGTCCACTTCAGGGAGTTGGCATAGTTGAGGCAGACAGGTACACCATAGGCCTATTTCATAGATTTCTAGTAGATGGCATTCATGGTGACTGATGTTTCTGAGCAGAGATTGTTGATGCTTTTCACAGAGGGTTTGATTGAAACCTTAGGAGGTTGACTGAAATATTTTAGGACAAACACACTACAGGAAGCTATCATGAATACCTGAGATATGGAAAGCATAGTCCCCAAGAAGACATTGGAAAACAAATTTATCCCACAGAAGGTTCAAGTTTCAAAACCTCCCCGTAAGACATGGATAGAGAAGGATAGGTTGGATGAGGAAACTTGGTGAGAGATAAGGAGGAATAATGTTTTCTACAGTTGCAAATAGTCGTGGGAACCAGGTCATTGGTGTATGGGAAAAGGTAAAGTCCATTATATTGAGGTGTTCTTTGACGAGGAGAATGACAATGATGATGAAGGAATTGGACAGAACAGTGACAAGTCATCACACCTCAAAGCTATAGATCAAGCACCATTACAGAATATCGCCAAGGAAGTGACCATTGTCACTCTTTCAGGAGTTCCCAAATATTACACCTTTAGGGTCAAAGGTATTTTGCAGGGACAAAGGGTTATGACACTAATTTATGGTGGGGCCACCCATAATTTCATTGATGTTCCATTCGTCACTAGGAAACAAATCCTTGTAGAAGACTTCGAGGGATTCAATGTGGTTGTAGCAGATGGGTACAATATGGCATGTACTTAGAGGATCATAGGAATGGATGTAACATTGGGAAAATATATGTTGAACGATGATTTATATGTCGTAGATTTAGCAGATACTCATGTGGTTCTAGGATTTCAGTGGTTGTACTCATTGGGAGCTATCTACATGAATTATCAGGACACAAGCATGTAGTTCCAGGAAAAGGGTGGAAAGTGAGTGATCCTTAGAGTTATGTTGAAAGGTTCCCTCGAGATCATTTCTAATCAATGCATGGAGACCCTTTTTAGACATGGGGACGTGGCTTCTGCAATAGAGTGCTCGATCACCATGGAGAAGCCATAACAGGATCGCTAACATTACCCTTTGGATATCTAAACATTGCTTGGAAATTATGAAAGAGTGTTTGAATCATTACCAACATGGATACCACCTGATAGAGGATTTGAGAATGTCATTGAGCTAGAAGAAGGATCGAATCATGTGATCATCACACCCTGCAAGCATCCAAAGAGGTTCAAGGATGAAATAGAGAAGGCCATAAAGGAATTGTTGGAGATGGGACATATCAAGCCTAGTTCTAGTCCCTTTGCTTATTCATTTTTTCTCGTGAAGAATACGGATGACACTATGAGGATGTGAATAGACTACAATGAAATGAACAAGAAGACCATCAAAAATCGATACCCAATACCCAAGATTGATGAGATGAAAGACGAGTTGCATGGTCCAATGTACTTATAAAAGGTTGATCTACAATCAAAATACCACTAGATTCAGGTCAAAGAGGGGGATATCCGTAAAACAACATCCAGGTGTCACTATGGGCACTATTATTTTCTAGTCATGCCCTTCGGGTTGATTAATGCACCAACTACCTTTCAGTCATGCATGAACCATATCTTCAAAAAGCAATTGAGGAAATTCTTACTGGTGTTCTATAAGGATATTTTGATCTACAACAAGACATGGGAGGAACATCTCAAGCATGTGGACACAATTCTTACCATTATGGAGGAGGATTCGCTTTTTTCCAAGGAGGAAAAGTGTGATTTTGGGTTCAAATAGATCCTCTATCTAGGGCACATGATTTTTGTTGAGGGAGAAAGGGTGCATCAGAAGAATATCTAGAAAATATTAGATTGTCCCACCTATAGACCACTCCTAGATATATAAGGATTCTTTGAGATATGAAACTATTATAGGACCTTTTTTAAAGGATTTTCACAACTGGTTGCACCACTAACAAACCTTGCCAATAAAGGGGCATTATGATGGTCAAAGGACACATAGGTAGCATTCAATATAATGAAGAGGGTGATGATCACTTTCCCATTATTAACACTCCCATATTTCATGTAGCCCTTTGTCCTGGAGTGTGATGCATCTGATGATGGGATATGAGCACTATTGATGTAGAACCGACACCTGATAGATTTCAAGAGAAGAAAGCTAAGAGACTTGGATAAGCTCTATCTAACCTATGATAAGGATATGTTGTTCATCATGCATGCATTTTCCAATTTCAGAAAATACCTGGTTGTTATGAGGAAAATATCTTTATGGCTAGGGTGAACCACAACAGATAGGTATGACTGAAAAAATCAACTCAATTCCAGCATATGCTATATAAAATAATGTGCAAGAGAGATAAGAAAGAGGCCTACCTCGTCCAAATGTTTGATGATGTCCATTGTTGAGTACTTCGACCCAAATCTTTATACCTACAACCAGTTCTCAACAAACAAGCAGAGCAAGCATATAGTGATAATATAAAAGGTTAGCACATTAGATAGCATAATCCATTGATATACAAAATAAACATGCCCGTGGATCATAATACGTATATTTGCAAGATATCAATTGGATGAGAAAGGAGTATTTCTATTAATAAATGATCAGCAGAAGTGAAAATATTATAGACTTTCGTGTCGACATGATTTAGAACCAAAGAAGCCGAGTTTCTTCCAACTGGGCCTCCACCAAAGGCAAGCTCATATAAGGGAGACAAAGAGGTTCTCCATCAATAAGGGAAGAGCTTGGGGGCGGAACACTGTGTTTAGACTTAAAATACAAAGGGATGAAGACTCAATAATGAAGTAATAATTTCTCCACAGTAACATTTCTCTCAAAGTTGAATTCTCTCTTTCTTTCCATAGCTTGTAATTGGATTCTTTATAGCCTTCAAAATGCAATTCAAGGGCTGAGTCGAAACGTTTCCAGTATATGGAAGGCAAAGAATCAGAGATCTCTTGTCGTGACATGGAAGTCCGACATTTAATTTTGATTTTTCTGGCACAAATCCAGATGTACGCGGGTTGTAGTGGAGCATATAGCGTATACACTTGATGTATATCTTGCAAGGTGTGTACAAGTGGAAAAATATTTATTTTTGTCTGTGGATTTATCAATCAGGGAAAATAAGTCTACATGGGGGAATGGAATAAGGCCCTCTCTAAAAGATTGCATAGGGTGAGGAAAATCTTGCTCTAACATATGCCCCCTATTGTGTGAGTTTAGAGGAGAATCTGCGATGGCTGAAATACATTATAAATAACCCAGAAGGGGAGTGGTAGAGAACCAACTAGATGAACTCAATTGTTGTTTACATTCTATACTAACTTTGCATACATGGCTACCAAAAATACACTGCATATCCATGTGGAAAATATACCAAACAAGTGTCTATGGACATGAATAGGCAAATACAAATGTGGTTACATGCCAAAGGTTGTCATAGTCACGAACAAGGCCCAGTAGAACCAATCTCAAAAAATCAAGCTGAGGATGTCTGTATACCATGGAGTACAATCTGATCTCCCATGATCATTGAAGTCATATATGTATTGGTCCAATGAAAAGGAAGCAACATCTCGGGAAAGTTGCGACCACATAGTGATGTATTCAAGTCTTCTACACAATCCGCCAAAGGTGCAATTCTACATCATGTGAATAAAGGATTTGAGGTCGAACACAATGAGGCATTGTTTGATTATCGGTCATTGAGGTATACCGTTAACAAATGCGATACAACCTACCGATAATGAAAGTAGGTATCAAGGCATTAAGTACATTCTTACAAGTGTAAATAAAGGAGCTGGTGTCAAACACCTAAAGAATCCATCGATCATGAGACATTTATGTTTTCCCAACTGTCGATGGCAAGAGAGCCTGCCACTAATGACAACAAGCCTCAAGGTACTCATAAGACTCTAGGTCCCATTTCAAAAATAAATGGGCTGATGTCGATGGAAAGAGACCTGCTGAAAGGAGACCATTAAGGCATCTCTCATCAATCAACACAAGGTACAAAGTAGGAGCTTCATGATTTGGTGGAAATAAGATGAAGAAAAAGTTCATGACCAACGACCTTGTGTGTCTTTTTCGTGTGCCAAGTGCAAGCGGGACACGAAAAAGACCCTCTGAATAATAGTCGATGATGAAAAAATGTTGTCAAAGGCAAGGAAGCCACCCATAAAGCTAATGGAATCCAAGACACTACACGAATCTCAATGTGTGAATAGATGTCTTGATATCAAACACAAGGGAAACCACCCAGTCAATGACCAATGATGAAATTTCGATTGCTAGGTTCAAGGTTACCTACCAATGATGGAAGTAGGGCCAAGGTGTATCATAGGACTACAATATAATGTGATTTTGAGACAAACTGAGGGTATGGCCGACATGCAAAGTCAATATTTCTAAGGAGTGGCCGACACAGGTTGATAGACTTCCTCTTAACAAGAGCATGAGACATATGGTGGACTCTGGAAACATAGACCCAATGATAAAATCATGAGATGCAGGAGGCATCAATGAAGTTCTTTGTAGGGACTAGAAGAGTAACCAGTCGGTAGAGAAGACTCTGTAACAAGATTAGCTTCCTAAAGCCATGCTAAACATAAAATTATGATGAATAGACTCAAATAACTGTCCTATGCTCAAAGGTGACATGACTGCTACCGATATAAGATAATACTCCCTTCTCGACCGTATTTTTTTTGTTTTTTCATAACAAAAGAATGCTATGATACATAGGAGGAAAAGAGTGTCGCAAGTAAGAAAAACTAGTTCTAGCAGTGGAACGTACCTATGCTCAATGCAGGGAAGTGTTCCCTCCTAGGTATATGGTGTCAAATTGAAAAGGATATAAACAAGGTTGTTCTTAGTTGAGGATGCAAAACTGTTGAGGCAAACAATTTATAATGCATAGAGAGAACCGACATAGGCTCAATACTGCAAGCAAGAGCATGAGATGCAATCACAACTTAATGCCAAAAAATGTCATTTTTTATGCCTTTTAGTATAATTGGTGTGAAAAGGGGGTAAACTTGTGCCAAGTAGATGTCCCTTCAAAACCAATTTACGAGTGTGAAAAAGACAAGTTCACTCGACGATCTTTTCACTTTTTGATAGCAATTCAGAAAATATCTTAACTAAGGCTCGTGATCTTTCAAATCCAATTTAACGAGTGTGAAAGGGACAAATCACTCGACAATCTTTTCGCTTTTTAGACGAGTCAGAAAAGAGCTTAACTAAGACTCATTTGGGAGTCCACGGGTTATAATTTTGTATGTTTATAAATGAGAAATGAGGCTCAACATAAAGTCAAGTACGATTTGTGAGGGACTCCCGGTCCTATGAAAAAATCTCTGCATGGGCACCAAATGCAGTAGGGGATCTAACTAGGGCACCCATGTTTGGTAAGTTTCTACCACTTGATAATGACATGACTTTATAGTAGATGGAAGGTTCTGTGTCGCAACAAATGGCTTCGTACCTAGGGCATAAAGAGCGACAGTTATAGGATAATGCAAAAATGCATAACGAAATGGATACCTATCCTATATGATGGGTAATGAACATACCTGCCTAAGGTGACAAACGGTCGACAAAGTGATGAAATCTGCAAGAATCCCAGGTTAAAACAGAAAAAACCAACTCGATCCACTTTTCTATTGGTCCATTAGGTGCAAAAATGGTTTAAACTATAGAAAGTGGGTAAAAATGATTTATAAATAGTAATAAAATCAAAAATTACTATACCATTTTTATTTTTTACCCAACTAGTGAAAATTGGACCAAAATTCCTCCAAGATTCAAATGATGATTACAGGAGCATTCGGCAACGAAATCACAAGCCTTCTGGATCAGTTAATTCTTGATCTCTTCCTCTTCAATTTCAATGGATTACATTTTTGAATTAGGTCTTAAATTTTTAGTTATTTAAAGCGCAAAGAATGGATTTCGGTGTACACGGGCTGGATTTGATTAGGTCATGTATACGACGAGGTATACACTCATGTATTAACTACAGGGGGCATATATTGAGCCCTACACGTGACTGTGTGCAAAGAAATCTGCGTACAGGTACGTAAATGACCAAAATGAAGAGGTCTAACTCAAAATTGTATTTGTCTTTGACAAGATGGTTCTTGAATGGAGAGAGAAAGAGAATGAGGAGGTCGACACTGCTATACATCAATATCTAGGGGCCCAAATGGCCTTAAAGCGACGTGGTTTGTATAATTTTTTGGCGGTCAAAGGAATGAGAGCTCAGGTGAGGTTCTTGGAGATGTTGATGGGTTATTGGAACCCTGATAGCGAGAGATTCAATCTCGATGGGCAGCCATTGAGAATGGAAGTAGAGGACATTTAATTTTTGACTGGTCTATCATGCAAGCGTGAGTTTGTGAACCTCAAGTCGCGGGGAGCAGGTAGCGAGATGAATATAAAAGAATATATCGATGGCCACTATGTAGCAGGGACCCCTAAGGTAGGGAGTCAAGTCCCTATCCAGGAAATAAACAACCTCAGTCTGAAGATCATTGTCCTAGTTTTGACCAGGATCACATGTTCAGCCTCATTGCACCAGGAATCGAGGTTTCTCATTTTCTATGCAGTGTAGTGTGTGAGACCCATAGTGTACGACTGGTGTACCTCACTACTATCGAATATGAAGAGCCAGTTGACAGAGAGTAAATAAGGGGGTAAAAGAAATTTCGGGTTTGTCTCCATCTTGTGTAGTTTCTTTTTAGAGTAGGTTCTAGGTTTTGGACCTAGAGTTGAGATTCTCCCGAGAGGACCTCATGATCCAGCCATGGCACAGTGGACCGAGGTGATGAGGCGGCAGGGAGGAGGTATGGTTCCAACACCCTACAACGAGGAATTTTTCTACTGGTGGTGGCGACAGGTCATCGCTCTAGATGACTATACCTATGAGGGGATTGACTTCAGAGGAGATCCATACATGCCACTTCCACCAGGGGCTGATTATGGTGACATATGTATGTTAAAATGTTTTTACATATTTCATTTTTTGTATTTTTGTATAATTAGGACAAAAATATTTTTGGATGGTGTTTAAGTATTGAATAGAATTTGTGTGACGCAGATGTGGGTCTGCGACAGTAAGAGGGTTTCTCTCAACATCGACGGAGGAACCGGGGAGACGAGGCAGTGGGAGGAGAATCTGAGAGGGTCCTACAAAACGTGCAGGGTAACCTGTTTCGTTTGACTCACAGGATACCCATGGTCTAGGTAGAGGATATGTCTGAGGCCATGCAACGACAAGTGGTTGGTGTACCCAGGGCATGGGTACAACTCTTTCGACATCTCAAAAATGCCATGGTTTTCTACCATGACACACATCCGGTGCCACAGGCGTAGATGTTGTGGGATATCTATTACTGGCTTATATGTGTATTGAGGGTGTTAGCCCCATTTTGTATTATAAACACCATATTTTTTTAAATATATAAAAAAGGATCTTCGACTTTACTTACATTTTACAATGTGTATATTGATTAGATGGTTTTCTTTACATAATTATGTGACAATTGACAATCTAAAAGAAGGTTAACATAAGCATCGGATACATGATTAGAATTCCTAGGAATATGATAATATGTAATAAAATCAAATTGTCTTTCTAAAATACGTACCCATAGGAATCGTCGTAGTAAAGTAGGATCACGCACACGGTAACAGTTGTTTAACTGACATTCTACTAACTGGGAATCCAGGTGAACTTCTAATGAATGAATTCCATGTGAGATAACATCGCCTCCTGAAGACACTAGTAGACCCTCGGGTGAATAAACCACCCAAGCAGCGGAAGCCAAGTTCCATGTATGACAAATAGCTCCATCTGCGAATCCTAAGTAGACTAATGACTCCATTGACATCTGTGAACCAAGTGAAAACTCAATAAGAAACTTGAAGACAAAAATAAAAGAGATATATACACTAAATTACATTAGTGTACAGAGATTTCCGCCCAAGCCCGGGGATCAATTGTAGTATCTTTTCAAGTAGAGCCCATTTATGGGCTCGACCAACTTATTCCCTTCATGATCTTCTAATTCATAGGCCCCTTTTTCTTGAACACATCGCACGATGTAAGGACTATGCCACATGGGTTTAAACTTCCCTGCCCCCAGTGGGTCTTTGGCTTGATCGTACAAGAGGACCAAGTCACCCTCAGCATACAACCGAGGACAAAAATACTTATCATACTGGACCTTAACACGTCATTTGTTCACCTTCATAGCCATAGAGGCGTCTCGACGCTGCTCATCAAGACTCTCTAGGTATACAAGGCGTCGCTCGAGATCGGAAGTGTTAGGTAGGAGCGAAACTGCCAACTTAAGAGAAGAGATTTCACATTCAATGGGTAATATTGACTCCACACCGTGTACTAACTGGAAAGGGGAAAATCCAGTGGCAGTCTTGACCAAGGTTTGGTATGCCCAGAGTGTAGGATATAGCATGATGTGCTAGTCAGATTTAATCTAGTTGACAGTTTTTTGCAAAATGGTCTCGAGAGACTTGTTGACGGCCTCTACTTGCCCATTTTTTGGGGGATAATAAGGAGAAGAACGACCATTTATAAACCCCATCTTACCTACTAGTTCTTCCATCATGTCATTCTAAAAGTGACTGCCATGGTTAGTGAAAATCTCACTCGGGATACTGAACTGGACGATAATCTGATTGAATACGAAGAAGGCTACAGTCTTCCCATCAGATTTAACTGTATGCATGGCATTTTTCCACTTATTAAAGTATTCGATGGCCATGGTAATCTGATGATGCCCCCCAACCGAAGTTGGGTTGCAATCGACGAAGTCCACCCCCTACTTGGTGAAGGGACCGACAATAATGAATGGATGAAATGGGGTTGGATGCGAGCGCATTTTCCAAGTGAACACCTGGAAGGGATGAAACTTTTTAACTTCTTCAATACAATCCTTAAAGATAGTAGGCCAGAAATAACTGGCTCACAAATTTTTTTGGGCTGTCGCAAGCCTGAATAGATGACCACCACAATCCCCACTATGGAAATCATTCAGAATAGACTCAGATTCTCTGTGAGTTAAACAATGACGCAATATATCATCTATTCCTTGGCGATACAAAGTGTCACCAACGATAGTATATTTCTTAGCTTGGTACCTTATACGTCATCGATCATCTCGTGAGAGATGTTGAAGGAACTTCAAGGTCTGAAGATAGAGCACAGTATCTCCATACCAGGGGTTAGACGAGGAGACAATAAAAACGTGTTTGTCCACAAACAAATCAACATGGATAACGTCCTCATCTAATTGTGTAAAATCGGATATTAGCTCTACAAAGAATAGGGATTTCTTGGATTTAGTGGAATAGAAATCGAGATAAAACTCCTGTAAAATGACAATCCATTTATTGTATTTCCCCCCTATGATACGTCGATTAAGGACGTATTGAAATGGATTGACATCAGCAACGACCGTAGTCTTACAAAGTAATATATAATGACACAAACGTTGGACTGCGTGAATGACATCCAAAGATAGCTTTTCAATGTGAGTATAAATGATCTCAGGACCAAGTAAAGTTCGACTAAGATAGTAAATGACGTTCTCATGGAGATCATCATCCTCCTGAACCAGAACCATACCAATCATATCCTTGGATGTGGCGATATAAAGCAAGTAATCGCTACTGTAGTCATGAGGCTTCAATAGAGGTGTTGACACCAAATCTTTCTTCAAAGCATATAAGGACTCCTAGGCTCGATCATCCCAGATAAAAGGGGTGTCCTTCTTCAAAAGACGCATGAAACCTTTAGTGATAGTGGCATAGTTCACTATAAACCTAAAAATAAAGTTAGCTTTCCTCTATGGACCCTGAAGTTGTCTAATTGTGCACGGGGGAGGCAATCGAAGTATTTCCTCGACCTTAAGTGGATATACCATGATCACAGTCTCAGAAACTAGAAAACCTAAAAGACGACCATACTTAATGCAAAAGATGCACTTGTGAGGGTTCAACTGGATTCTATAATAACGACATCTTTCAAAAACTAGTCGAAGGTGAATAACGTGATCCGCTCTCTTATGAGAGTGAGCAACAAGATCATCAAGGTAAGCTTCGACTATGTGCTTAAGATCATGAAACGTGAAAGTCATGGCACGTTGAAAGGTTGCTCCGACATTTTTAAGGTCGAAAAGCATATTCATGTACGCAAAGGTACCCCAAGGACAAATAAATGTCATCTTGTGTTGATCCTCAAGTTTAATTTGAATTTGATTATATCCTGAAAATCTGTCCATAAAATAAAATACTTCACTTCCCACACACTCGTCAAGAATCTGATCGATGAAAGGTGTGGGGAAGTTATCTTTCGGATAGGCCTTGTTCAGGTCATGAAAATACATGCATACACGGATGGTTCCTTTCTTCTTATCTACAGGAATAGGGTTGGATACCCATTCGGTTAAAGGAACCAGGTAGATGAAGCCAACATTAAGTAGCTTCTCCACCTATGCCTTAATAGCAGGGGCCTTTCGAGGGTTGACAACTCTAAGACGTTGCGGAACAAGCTTAGCATCCGGATAATATTTAATATCATGTTCGAAAATATGAGGGTTTATCGTTGGAATCTCTTCATAGGACCAAGAAAATACATCTCGAAACTCCTTGAAGAGTTCGATGTAGATCAGGATTTCTTCTGGTGAAAAATTTGCACCGATATTTACATTTTAAACCTTTCCAGGGGTACGAGAGATGTCGATCTGGATGGTAGGATAAATACTCTCCATGTTTCCTTCTGCATAAATGTTGTGTGTATCAAGTGGAACTACGGCATGATCGACTATCTCACTCAAAGTAGATCGAAAGTTGTCTTGTTCGATTCTTTCAAGATCTGGGAAAAAATAAGAGCAGTGATGCATATCATCCCAAGGTTTGATGGAACTATTCATGGCTTCGATGATGGCTTCGTCTGAAGGAAAAGTCCCATCGAGGAAATCATGTGAACAAGAGAACGAGGTGGCCCACATCGTCCTAGACACGAGATCCTCCACCAAAGGAAAGCTCATATAAGGGAGACAAAGAGGTTATCCATCAATAAGGTAAGAGCTTGGGGGATGAACACTGTGTTCAAACTTAAAGGACAAAGGGATGCAAACTCAATAATGAAGGAATAATTTCTCCACAGTAAATTTGCTCTCAAAGTTGAATTCTCTCTTTCTTTCCATAGATTGGAATTCACTTCTTTATAGCCTTAAAAATGCAACTGAAGGGCTCAGTCAGAACATTTCCAGTATATGTAAGGCCAAGGATTAGAGATATATTTTCGTGACATGGAAACCCAACATTTAATTTTGATTTTCTGGCACAAATCCAGATGTACGCAGACTGTAGTGGAGCAGCCAATGTATACACTTGTTGTATAGCTTGCAAGGTGTGTACAAGTTGAAAAATATTTATTTTTGTCTCTGGATTTATCAATCAAGGAAAGTAAGTCTACATGGGGGAATGGAATAAGTCCCTCTTTGCAAGATTGCATAGGGTGAGGAAAATCTTTCTCTAACACTAGTAGGAGGAATCTTTGTGGTTAGGATTGACCACAACAACATGAGATATTTCTTGGAGTAGTGGGACCTAAATGAGAGGCAACATAAATGGGTGAGTAAGGTGCAAGAATATAATTTTGACATTGAATATGTAAATGGAAATAAGAACATAGTTGTTGATTCCTTATCCAGGAGACCTACAACCTTCTCCATGATAGAGATCTCTTCAGACTGGAGGTCCATTATTTTGGTGGAATACTCCAAGAATACCTTCGCCTATGATCTACTAGAGGGAAGTATTCATGATGACAGGTACAAGGTAGTGGATGACATCATCTGCTATAAAGAAAAGATATATCTTGTCCTTCAGTCCAAACTCAAGGATAATATTTTGAGGGAAATACATGATGCAAGATTGGTAGGGCACCAAGAGTATTTGAAGACCTATAGGAAGGTGAGGGAGAGATTATCCTAGAAGGGTCTCAAGTGACAAGGAGGATGTACTTCGTCATGTAAGGGATTCAATGACTTGCCAACAAAAGAAATCAGGGTTTACACATCCTGTGGGTATGATTCAACCATTGTCGATTCTAGAGCAGAAGTGGGATAACATTTCCATGGACTTCATTATAGGTTTTCCAAAGGTATAGGGTCGGGACTACATTTACATGGTAGTAGACATATTGAATAAATATGTGCACTTCTTTTCCATGCCCTCGGAGTACAACGCAGATCAGGTAGCAGATCTATTCTTCATGGAGGTGTTCAAACTACATGGTCTTCCGAGGAACATAGTCAGTGACTGAGATAACAAGTTTCTTATGTGTTTTTGGAAGGATTTGTTTAGGTTATCTCAGATATATTTAACACCTAGTACTAGCTACCACCTGTTGTAGGAAAATCTCCCCGTAGACAGGTAGGTTTCCTCTTGATAGCTAGACCCTTAACTCTAAGATAGAAAGTGCTTAACATGGACACTAACTTCCTTTTAGATCTAATCAAGTTGATGAACAAAAGAGAAGGAGGAAGGTGTGTACCTTATGAACGTCGTTTGTCCCTGCAAGGTCCAGGATGAGCTTCGATCTTGAGCTCCTTGGTAGGTCCTGCAAGAAAAACAAAAGTACAAAAGACTTCCTACTCTACTGAGATTAGCTAAAATATAGATCCATCTACTGCAGACAAACTTATATGAAACAAGTACAAGTTTGAAAGAAACATGCCAAGCATTGATTGTATTAATGAGAACAACGATGAAGAATACTTACAGCCATAGATGTGAGTGCAACAACTTCATCAAGATCTCCTTGTCCAAACCCTTGCTTAAATAGTTCACACACAGAATGTTGATGTTCCAAATGACATCTTCCTCATAAGATCATAAGTTAGATGCTTCAAAACTCCTCCATCTTTACTTCTCATGAGATCATCAGTTTGGTATCTCTAAACTCCTCTCTCTACTTCTCATGAGATCATAAGTTTGGTATCTGTAAACTCCTCTATCTCCTCTCCTCCATGGAAATCCCTCATTATATAGGATTTGGAGGTTTAACCACCATGGAGAGGATCTCTCATCAGATCCACTAAGAAAGGGATATCTAAAATATTCAGGGAGAAAATATCTCTTAAGGATTTTGGGGAGGAAATATATCTCAAGGATTTTAAGGAGGAAATATTTCAACCATCCATGAGATCCTCCACCTTCCCTAAAAAATAGGAAACCAAATGTGAGGTGGATTCTCACACTTAATT
>SNQJ01S0000649.1:200365-220054 GCA_010110895.2 Picea sitchensis
CCATCCATGAGATCCTCCACCTTCCCTAAAAAATAGGAAACCAAATGTGAGGTGGATTCTCACACTTAATTACTTTCTTTTTCATGAATATTAATAATAATTCATGTGCACTTGATTCTCACACTTAATCAATTTCTTTTCCACGAATATTAATAATAATTCATGTAATATATCCCTCCTCCACATTGACTAGGGATTGTGACATAGGTTATTCCATGGTGTCAAGGTGTATGAGACACTTGTATGACACTTTACGACACTTAGGGAGAGGTACCTAGGTGTGCAAATTTCATGTGTAACAGAATGCCCCCTAAAGTGTGAGGTGAGAAGAGAGAATGATGGTCAAAACACTTTACAAATATTTAAAGAAAGGGTGTGGACTCGGAGAACCTGGCAGAAGCTACAAACAACCATAAAACAAATTTTATGACATGTTTCAAACCCAAGGCAGGCATACCTATGCTTGAGTGATAAAGACTTTTAAGGTATGGCCTCCATAAAATACATTGCGGATCCATAATTATATTGAAAAAAAGGTATAGCTACTGAAGACACATTGTGCATCTATACTCCCATGACCTAAACTGATCGTAGCCATGAATAATACACAGTGGATCTACGAGATGACAAGACATAGCCACGACCAATACAAAGTGGATCTATGTGACAGTATATGTGTCAATGTTCAAGAGAAACTCCTTTGCAACCTGGGCAAAGTACATATCAGAGTGATCACTCAACCTAGGGTCTTCTTACCGGTCCCGATGTAGTACAAATCTAACCATGTGAATAGATGTCCTGATGTCGAACATGGAAGAAACCACTTGATTACCGGTCAATGATGTAAACCGTTAACAAGTACGAGGGAAATCACCATTGATGTCAATGATTCCCAAGGTACTCTAGTACATTCCAACGAATGTGAATGGATGAGTTGAAGTCAAACATCCATGGAATCATCCGATCAAAGGTCAATGATGTAAACCCATTGTCAGATGCCAGGAGGCCTACCATTGAGGCATGCAGGTCCCAAAGTACTAGCTGGTTTCTAAGTCTAGTTCCCAGATAATGTGTTGAAGTCGACAGGCATAGACTCGTCACATGAGGGCCTTGATGTATCCCCCATCAACGACACGAAATTGACATAGAGATGTAAATTGGTAGATAAAATGAACATGGATTGACATGGGTATTGAAACAAGATATTTGTGATGGCTGACTCTCGAGGCCGATACTTCCCTTGAACACTGAGGCACAACAGTATAAACATGACGTGGAACAAAACATGATGATGCAGTGGATACTGTGACTTTCGTCGGGTGACCCAAAGGAGTAAGAAGAAATCAGAGGATTGGTTCAGTGCAGAGGTTTAGCGGATTAAGATGTGTGCAAAGACAAAGTGTCGTGTTCAAGGGAAACTCTAAGAGTTATGGGTAATGTTCTCAAAAACTGCTTGGCTTGATTCCTTCAATTTTTTCCCCCATCTAGATAGACGAGTACCTATTTTTTATTTAACGAGCTCGAGGAGGGTAACACATGCTCGATATAACTCACCTTCGGTAAGTCCTTTTTCCTTTGTTTAATGAACTGGAAGAAGTAAGGGTTCAATCCCATATGGGCCCTTCAATGTATGATTGTTTAACGAGTCCAGAGAAGGTAAAATCAGTGGTTTTTCATATTTAGAGAGTCTGAAAACAACTTAAAGATGACTCCAATGTTGTCATTTTTCTTAATGTTAGTCTCACGAGGCTGAAAAAGAGATAAAATACCACTCGAAATACGCCCTTTCAAACCTTTTAACGAGTGTGAAAGGAAGCAAGATCACTTGACAATCTTTTCACGTTTAGAGAGTCTAAAAAGATCTTAAAGAAGACTCCAGGGGGTTCCTTTTTCGTATATCCATGCGAGCCCGAAAAAGAGATAAAAGGTTGCTCGGTTACATTCTCATGTTTTTACGAGCGCGAGAAAGAACAAAGACTGAGCTCCGTATTGGTTTCATTTTTACACAAGCTTGAAACAAAATTAAACTATGCTTGTAAATTCCCAACATAATTTCCAAAGGTATGGATAACCATGGATGGTTGGTACTCTGCCCTCAGCTTGAAATCTAGTGGCTTAACTCCAGAATGATCATCAAAGGATGGATACATGTGCCCCAAGATTCAATTCATTCACTGACTTTGAGGTTGTCACCATTTTTTGTGCTAGATGGAGAAAAATGATACAGGTGGATGAAATGAAGGTTAAAAAATGAGACCTAACGAAAGACTCGACTCGACATCTACAAGATCTGGAGAAAGACTCAACTTGAAGGGAGATGTGATTGTTTCATTTTTTAACGAGCTTGACACAGGAAAAGAACTATGCTCGAGGTTCTGGGTTCAATCCCCAGATTTTTGTTTCATTTTTTAACGAGCTTGCTACAGAGAAGAAATCTATGCTCAAGGCCTCTGTTTCATTTTTAAATGAGCTTTCTACAGAGAAGAAAACTATTCTCAAGGCCTCTGTTTCATTTTTTAACGAGCTTTCCATAGAGAAGAGAAACTATGCTTGTGGCTCCATCTTGATCATGGCTTCCAAGAGGATAATGCTTTGAAAGGACACGATGTTAAGGGACAAAACTCGGTCATGGATTCCAAGAGATATTCACTGGATGGAAGAAAAATTCTCTAGAAGGAACACATGTCGAGGGTCTCGACAAGGGTAAGGAGATCAGGCTCCAATAGCCCTACTGAAGATATCACCATGTCAACTACTGGATCTAAATCATCAGAATTTGAAGTCATTGGAGACAACGCCACATAATTAACATGTGGCAGGGGAGATACTATTTGCATATAAGAACCATTTAGGGAGGTAATCCAGTCAGGACCAATGAATGAAAGTTGATCAATAGTCACAATTCTTCCATCGTGAGGGAAATATATCACGTGAAAAAGAGTGG
Source organism: Picea sitchensis (assembly GCA_010110895.2). Taxonomy (NCBI): domain Eukaryota; kingdom Viridiplantae; phylum Streptophyta; class Pinopsida; order Pinales; family Pinaceae; genus Picea; species Picea sitchensis. The sequence continues at coordinate 203,310 of SNQJ01S0000649.1, forward strand.
ATACAATATCTTTCATGGCATAGACATAATCCTGACCAAGGAGTAAAGTGAAATCCAAGGGGTCTCGAACTACCATGACATCAATAAAGATAGTTTTCCCTCCCAAAGTTACAGTAAACTGAGGAAGGGTCCCTAATGGTTGACTGGTTCTTCTGTTAAAATCTAACAGATTCTGTGTAATCGGCGCAAGATGAGTACAACCCAAAGTGTGCCAAGCAACATAGGACAAAATACTAACAACCACACCTTCATCTATCAGCATTTGAGGAACGTCCCGACCACAAACCTGTATTGTAATCTAGAAAGGAATGTGAGAGGGAAGACGAGGTCCATTTAGTGCACCCCAATAAAAAAGTTTGGCCTCATTACTTGGAGGGGTTTTCGCAAGAGAAGGAGGAATGCCCCCCGGCACGGTATATTTTGTATCAACGAGAAAAACGTGGGAAGCATCGGGTTTACACTCTAGAGGGAGAGTAGGATCGATGATGGGGTCAGATCGACCACGTTAGCACTCTTCAGAGGAAGAGTGGTATTTATCGATGATGTAACTGGAACAACCACTTTGGCACTCTTCGGATGAAGGGTGGGACTAACCGAGGAAGGGACTGGATCAATCACTTTGGCACTCGACAAGGGAAGAGTGGGATCGACTGATGGCGGAACCGAATCAACCACTTTGGTGTCACCCTCTAACGGGAGAGTGGGATCGACCGAGGATGAAAATGGATCGACCACTTGGGTTACACTCTTTTGATGAAGAGTGGGTCTAATCGATGACGGAACTAGATCAACTACTTGGGTTTGTGGTTCAATCGAGGAGGAAACTAGATTAACCATCTGATCAACCAAACTGATCGAGGATGGAACCAGATTGACTAGTCCATCAACTAATGATGGGTTGGGGTAAAACCTACGATAACCAACTAGAAGTTGAATATTTTCCAAAAGAGAAGAAGCCTCGTCCATACGAGGACAAAGGTGAGAGTAATGATCACCTTTACATAACATGCAAGGGAAGTTGACAATTTTCTTCTTCTTACCAACCTTAACATCACTAGTTGACAGGGTATCATTGGCATGAACGACAGAGGCCGATGATGTGGAGGACCACATTTCTAAGACCTTGGGAATACCAGGGAAATCCCTCAGAAAATGGTCACCCTTACAAAGACTGCAAGGGAATTTGGGTTTCAGATTCTTTATTTTAATCTTGTTGACCTCATCAACACTCCCAGTACTATTAATAGTAACTAGTTACTTAGAGCCAACATCTGATGTTGTTGGGGCCTTGGTCCTTTTCGGGCTCTTCTTCTTCTATTTTTGTTTCTTCTTCTTCTGATCAACCTAGCTACTTGCTTTAGAGCTTTCACTAGACGAAGAAGGAGAAAGGGAAGGAGACTTAATGGGCGAAAAAGGCGAAAAGTCGGCATGATTTTGATGTGTGAGTGGTGTACTGACATATAAAGTATTAGGTGCAGTTGAAACATTGGGAGGATTCGAGATCACCGGAGTGGGGAAAAAGCAAACTGGTAATTCGATGGTGAGTCCTGGAAGACTCAGTGTGGCAATATATGGAGGACCAAAGTTTCCAAAAGAAAGAAAGGTGTAAGGTTCCCCAGGACAAGGGGTTCCTCCATTGGTACCCTCAAGAGTTGACACCATTAATACTGACTCAACCTAAGGTCCACTAAATAAAAAAAACAACACACGCTATGAATATGAGAATCAATCAAACAAACAAACCTTCCCACGATGAAACCACTAGTTGGTGATGAAATCCAACGTCGCGAGATCAAAATAGGAAGGGGATGGGATAGAGCGGGTGAATCAGTTACGTTGGCAACCTGCTTAAAAGACTTATGCCTTGGTGCAATCTTACACGAAGTAATTGTGGATTTACCCCCCATGGAGCCCGAGTGAGTTTGACCAATGTCTGTTCTAGATACAATGAGACTTCCCTTAACTGTAACCTTGTGTAAGACCCTAAATATTGTGGCTACTAAGGTCACAAACTCGTATTCATCCCCTGGGCGGGTACAGTCGACAGTCTAGTTTGAATGTAAGGGCAGGGTATCTAGCCCGAAATCAACTTGAAAGGCTTCCACTCAACATTGTGGGTATACCTTCAAGCGACCCCCATAATACAATCCGACTACTGCAATCAGTCAAACCACGGAGGGATAATCTCTGTATCTCTCCCGAGTGCGACCTCGTGTGTAGCCCCTGTGTGAGAGGCGGATCCCAGAAATCCTATACAACAGTTGGATTTCTCTCTCCCTAGTGCAAGATACTAATTTTGTTTGATAGCTTTGGAAAGTTATCCTTTCAACCTATTCCAAATCCCTACACCTTAAACTAATGTAGGGTTGCTAACAAAGATGTAAAAATTCTGATAAATTTTAGCTAAGGTTGATTTTAGTGGCTGTTGTTTACTCAGAGGTGTATGAGAGTGAAGACTGGTGATATTATGACTCAGTTCCCAAAACATGCATAAGAAATGATAAGCAGTCTTTTCTTTCAATGAATTTCTAATTAAGGGAAGGAGAAGGATTTTCCTTTCACTGTCAAACACCAAGATGAAATGACCTCATGCAATAGTCCTCAATAAGGAATCCAAATACAATGCTAAAAATGTTTATATGTGACTGATAACCAATAGATGTAAAGCTTCCTATGCTAATCGAACTTCAAGAGTTGTGAGATTTAAGCAATCTGGAAGCAAACTTCACATAAACCAAAATACACCCTTGTTGTGATCAAACAAGAAACATAAAGCCAAAAACTCAAAAGGAAGGAGAAAGAGCTTGGACGAGATGACTCAAAGATCAGAAAGAAAAGTAGAAAATACCTTTGAAACCCCTTACAAAGTTTTCACTCATTCAGATAAATGAGAAGAAAACGACAAATTGCCTCCAAATCGTGAAGGACAAATTGCAAAGTAAGGAAAAATGTCAAAAAATCCAAACAAAAGAGGATGAATCCTTAGAAAACAAGGTATTGAAGGCCAATACCAAGATGGAATGAAAGTATGAGACCCTCAGCAAATGTAAAAAGCATAAACTGAACCCAAAATATTGAAAAACTAGAGGATTTTTCACAAAAAAGGGGGAGCGCTCTGGTGTAAGGGGAACCAGCGCTATAATGCTATGTTTAAGACCTACAAGAAGCATTGGCACTTTGATAACAATGGAGGGGAGCGCCCTACTTCAAAAATCTCAAGAAAAATTCCATAAACTTAAAAATTCAAGAAAATTCAGCCAATTAGGGTGATCATGATGTCATAAAGAGGCATTCAAACCATTCTAAGAATAAAAAATTCAATGGAGAAGATCAAATGAGTAGGAAAAGGGACAATACAAGATCTGGGAAAGGAAACACAAATCATATTTCCTCACCAGTGGAGTCGCCAATTTATGTTGTAGCAAAATCTCCCTGCGAACAAGTAGGTTTCCTCTTGAGAGCTAGACCCTTAACTCTAAGACAGAAAGTGATTAACATGGACACTGACTTCCTTTTAGATATAATCAAGCTGATGAACAAAAGAGAAGGAGAAAGGTGTGTACCTTATGAACGTTGTTTGTCCCTACAAGGTCCAGGATGAGCTTTGATCTTGAGCTCCTTGGTAGGTCCTGCAAGAAAAAACAAAAGTACAAAAGACTTCCTACTCTACTGAGATTAGCTAAAACATAGATCCATCTACTACAGACAAACTTATATGAAACAAGTACAAGTTTGAAAGAAACAGGCCAAGCATTGATTGTATTAATGAGAACAATAATGAATAATACTTACAGCCATAGATGTGAGTGCAATAGCTTCATCAAGCTCTCCTTGTCCAAACCCTTTCTTAAACAGTTCACACATAGAATGATGATGTTCCAAATGACATCTTCCTCATAAGATCATAAGTTAGATGCTTCAAAACTCCTCCATCTCCACTTCTCATGAGATCATAAGTTTGGTATCTCTAAAATCCTCTCTCTCCTTCTCATGAGATCATAAGTTTGGTATCTCTAAACTCCTTTATATCCCCTCCTCCATGGAAATCCATCATTATATAGGATTTCGAGGTTTAACCACCATGGAGAGGATATCTCATCAAATCCACTAAGAAAGGGATCTCTAAGATATTTAGGGAGAAAATATCTCTTAAGGATTTTGGGGAGGAAATATCTCTCAAGGATTTTAAAGAGGAAATATTTCAACCATCCATGAGATACTCCACCTTCCCTAAAAAATAGGAAACCAAATGTGAGGTGGATTCTCACACTTAATTACTTTATTTTTCATGAATATTAATAATAATTCATGTGCACTTTATTCTCACACTTAATCAATTTATTTTCCATGAATATTAATAACAATTCATGTAATATATCCCTTCTCCACATTGACTAGGTATTGTGACATAGGTTATTCCATGGCGTCAAGGTGTATGAGACACTTATATGACACTTTATGACACTTAGGGCGAGGTACCTAGGTGTGAAAATTTCATGTGTAACACCACCCCCAGACAGACAGACAAACCAAGATAGTAAACAAATGGATTGAGGGATACCCAAGGAATTATGTGTTATGACAGTAGAGGGCATGGATAAAGTGGTTGCATCTCGAGGAGCATTGTTACAATACCACTCATCACATGTCCATCTATATGAGTCCATTCAAATAATTATATGGCTATGCTGCCCCATCCTTTGTGGACTTTGTGTTTGGGGAGAGAAGATATCCCAAGGCCAAGGATTGGTTGCAGGAAAGTTAAGACATCTTGAGAGTCCCAAAGGAGAATTTGCAAGCCACTTAGAATCAACAAAATATGTATGTAGATAGGCACAGGGTGGAACACAGTTTTGAGGTTGGGCACCTAGTATTTCTTAGGTTTCATCCTTACAAACAGTCGTTTCTCAAGAAGCGTTATGAAAAGAAGTTGAAGCCACGCTTTTATGGACCCTACAGAGTGATCAAGAGAGTTGGGGAGGTAGAATACGATTTTGAGCTACCAAAGGGCAATTGGATCCACAAAACCTTCCATGTATCTTGCCTCAAGAAGGAATTATGATAGAAGATCACCACTTCAATAGATATTCCTCCACTAGATGAGGAAGGGGAGTTTGTTATATCTCCCGAGAGGATTGTTGATGTTAGGGAGAAGAGGTTGAGGAGAAGATTCATTCGAGAGTACTTGGTCATATGGATAGTATTTCCCACAGAGGATGGCACTTGGAAAGGAGAAAAGATCTTACAACACCCTAATCTGGAGTTGTTTGAGGACAAGAAATATTGGGAAGGGAGGACTGTAATGTACCCTTCCAATTGATCATGACAAAGGATGACTTAATTGCCTATACGACTCTCGTAGGCTATAGTCAACAAAAATAAGGGAGTCGAGGTTTATTTGGTGTCACTAGGTTAAAATAATGACAAATTCTAAAGTGACATTAAATAAAAATAAATAATTATGTTTAAATGAAATTGGAGGGAAAATAAATTGAGGGTTTGATTTGGTAAAAAATGGGAAAGATCTAGAAGGCTTAGAGAAAGGATAAATATAGGGGTAACCCTTCATTTTGGCATTATGATTTGATCTCTCATTTTGGATTGCTCTTGGCGCCATTGTTTAGAAAAACCCTTCCACTATTGTAGTTTATTTTCAGTGGTGCAATATCCACCCTAGCTATACAAGAGGGGAGTCCACCTAGGATTTCCATTGGATCTTTAGTTGGAGATTTATGTTCAGATGGAGGTTTTCACAAGAATTTTGTGAGTATTTTCTAGAAGAGGCTGATTCAAAATTTTGTAGGTAACAGGAGCGTTTCAGAGAAACTGTGGTTTAGGGAATCCTTGCAGGTTGAGTATGGGTCGTCCCAAAAGGCCTCGCTAGATGTCTAGTAGTTGTCCCACGAGGACCTCTATGATTGGGGTTGCAACATGCAATTTGGATCAGGTTTATGGGGATTACAGGAGGGATTGAAAGGACGCTAGCAGAGTAGTCATTACTGGAGAAAAGTGTCTCAGTGAGTATCATAGATTGGAATCATTCAAGGATTTCTTTTTATTGTTTCTTTTAGTATATTTGTGTAGCTAGTAGTCTTGTGTGTTCAAGAGTGTTTTGCAATTGTCATTAGATCCATTAGATATCATTGTATTATTGTGATTAGGGGTTTCCATTAATAATAATATGTCATGGTTATTTTCTCTATTTTTTGTGTAATGCATGCATGCAATATGTTTGACAATATTCCTATATGAGAAAAGTGTTTGTGAGTTAACAACAACATGAATAGAAAGTGTTTGACATATTTACACAAAGATAAATAACAATTTTTGGATAGAAAACATAATAGTCCCACCTAACCTAGTTGGGGACATTATAGTGGCATATAGAGAAAGAGAGAGTATCAATGGGGGGGAACAGTGAGGGAGGGATTTTGGGAGGGAAGGGGAGAGAGAGAGAAAGAGAGGGAGGTATTAACGGAGAGAGAGCGAGGAATATGGAGATAGTGGGAGAGAGATAAATATATTGAGTGAGAGAGGGGGGGTGGGGGTGGGAGGGGAGATAGAGAGGAAGAAGGGGAGACAATAAGTGAGTGAAACATATAGCAAAACTTGCTGAAAGGACAACTAATAATGTCATTGAGCATGTGAAACAAAGACAACTTTCAAGTCACACATGCAATCAAAGTGTCATGATATTTGTAATGGAAAGTGTCTTGGTGTTTGGTGTATATGAGAATATAGAAAACTAGAAGTGGCGTGTTATGAGACAAATGCTTTAAGATATCATAAGAAACCAGAAGCACACACCATGGTATCATCTCTGATCTCCACCATAAATATGTATCCCTAATCCTCTTTTGATGTCCACCAAAGCATTCCACTTTATTGTATTTTCAATATGTGAAATATTCCATTGTTTCCATCCACTTAACTCCATGGAAGTTTGAACCATATGCATTTTCATTACACTCTCTTGCATTTTCAATACATGAAATATTCCATTTCTTCCATCCGCTTAAATCCATGGCAGTTTGAGCCATACACCGTTGCATTCCACACTCTTGCATTTTCAATATGTAAAATATTTCATTGCTTCAATCCACTTTGTAACTCCATGGTGGTTTGAACTAGATGTTGTCACATGAAATTTCCTTGGGTCTTTTATCCCTTAGGTTTAATTTTTTATCCTTTAGAATTTAGGTTTGCTTTATTTTTCTTTGTGTGATTTTCTTAGGTTAGTTTGAAACAAATAAAGACTTGTGGTTTTTGCTCAGTTTTTGGCCCACACATAGATTTTAAGCCTAGGTCCATTCTTGGTTTAAGATTTCGACTCACCTCTTGACTTGACATCAAGCATAACCCATCCCATGATCCAAATGACTTGACACATCACCCCATCCACTCATACTCTTTATTATTTCCATCTTGTCCCTATGTCCATTTAAAGGGGGTCAAATCAAATTTTGAAAAAGGCATTTCCAACTCACTAAGAGTTTCCATAACGCACCTTTGTCCTATGATCCTTGTCATATTTCATCATAATCAGTTGAGGTCATGATTTAGCTTGTTTTCAACGCTCTTTTCGTTAAAAGAGAATACTAAGATCTAGTCATTTATGAAGATTGCTAACGGTTTAATCATTTGAATTTTCTCTCAAGCTCGGTGCTGCTGAAATCACTAGTTCAGACCAACTACAGACTGCACTACGGGATCAAATGTCAAAGATAAATTGGAGGCTGGGGTGGACGTAGCGTTTTCCTAACTTGTTGCAGATCCTCCATTATCAGTCATAGTCTCTAAGTATTCTTTGAGTTCTCTCAAATTGCATGGAAAAGTCTCGAGACACCCCTACCTCATCTTTTGGTAGTGCTCGATGCTTCAGACTACTTCCTCTCTCATCCATTTGCATCTATAGATTTTCTCCCACAGACTTCATATCCATTTGACACCTAAATTTCACCTATTATAGAGGTTAATCCATTTTTCTTTTGAAGATTGAGTACCCGTTCAGTCACTTGGCCCTTGTGTGCACACTGCGCTACAGAAATTCACTACTAAAACTATGCTACATATCCCTTGTTTCATGTGATGCATTTTACTTGGATTGGTCAGTGCTATATTGTGTATTCAAAGACCCATGCATTAGCCTCTTCTTTTCTCTATATCATCATCCATGCATCCTAAGATTTGTTGGCAATGATTGGAAGAAGTCCCTACCTTTCCAAAAATTTGATGACCATGATGTGGTGACATAAAACTGAGCAGTGTATCCATGCCTTCCTTAACTCAGAGTTCCTTTCTCTTAGTTTTAAAGAAAAGCCATCAAAACAGTCTATTATTAATTCAAGATGAGTTAGAGGAAATCCTGAGAGAGAGCAACCATTATCCACTATCATTTCTCATTGATCTTTGCCTCTATTTGTTTCATTTACCCCTTACCGCACCACAACCTTTGATCTCTTTTTTATATCCATGGAGACACCTCAAAAGAAGAAATATCACAAGGGAGGGAGTGTGGTCAGGAATGAACCTTCTGACATGCACCTGTTTGATGTTGAGCCAATGGTCAGGGAATTTTTTCAAAGGGTTGGCTACCTCTCTTTTTGCAAAAACATGTAGAGGGGACACCCTGAAGTAGCAAGGTAGTTTGCATTCAATTTTGATGGAATTAAGACTAAGGTGGGAAACCTTGATTTTGAGGTATTTGAAGCCTCTATTGCAGCAACCACTGGGATTCCTAATACTGGTGAGAGTTGGTTTAAATATATGATCCTAAATTCTTCCTTCTCCAAGGACTTCCTCAAACCAGACTATCAAACAGATAATTTGTCCAAGGGAGTGCCTAGAAGCCACCTAGTTGAAGGTTTTGATAAAATGTTGAAGATCATCCAAAGATAATTTACATGTGAGGGGAGGTTTAACATGTTATACCAGTACCATATAAGGCTCTTGCTACATTTTACTGCTAAAAATGAAATAAATATTCCTTTCTATCTTTTGAGGAGTATGGGGAAGATGTCTGATAGAGTCCAAGCCAAGTCCAAGGCTGTGGACACTAGTGTATTTCACTTTGGATTGATCATGATGTTGGTGATGGAAGAGTTGAAGAAGAGTAACATTCCTTGGGAATAGTTCATTGTCTCTGCCCACATGCAACTGGATATAGCCTCTACTCCTCAGTCTAATATGCAGATCCCTTTCCCATCTACTAGTGTTTCTCCAGCAGGAACAAGCAGGAAAAGAAAAAGAAAATCCACTACTCAAGACAAAGAATTCATCAAGGAAATTGAATAAGAAGAGAGGGAGGTCCATCACCTTCCATAGAGAGATTTTTCACCTCCTCCTGCACCTGAATTGTAAGAATTCCCTTCATCCACCAAATCCACAACCAAGAGGGGAAGGAAATTGCATTTCTTTTCACCTGCTCCAGTAACTAAGATCAAAATCAGGAAACCGTTTACTTGATCATCAATCCTCAAGGAGGTTGTTGAAGTAGAAGTCCTACCCAAGGCTTCAGTTCCAAGGAAAGAAAAAGATAAGGGTAAAGGCATTGAGAATCCTAGTGGGGTGATATATAGAGCTCTTGTGTAGCAGAAAGATAAAGATAAATCCATTGAGAAACCTATTGACGTTATCAAAATCAACACTCCATCTAGTAATCACACTTTCAAAAGATTGATTAGACGACTCAGGGAGGCTAAGAAGGAGGTTGCTCATTTGAAAGCATAACGTTTGACTTGGAGAGTTAAGATGAAGGAGCTCATGGATATGTACTGTAACACCCTTGATCTGGCAAAATTTTCAGCAAGAAGAGCTTTGCCTCTCCATAAGAAACTTAAGAACCTCTTTAGGAAAAATAAAGACTTTCAATCTCAAAATAGAAAACTCAAGGAAGAATTGCAGCATTTCAAAGATGAATTGGCCCATAGGAACTTAAATGTTCTGGTACAAGCTGCAATTGAAAGAGATGAACCAACAGTCAAGAAGAGTATCCCTGCAAAGGAAAAACATGCTTCCATGATAGAGGGAAGCTCTCCTGCAACAAGGAGGAGTGCTAGGTTGATGAAGTAGTTGGGGGGTATAAGATCCATTTTTTTGGGTGGTCTCTTTTTGCAAGAGTAAAGTGATCAATGACAATATAATTTTCCACCTATACATGCATCCGTAGGCTCCTAGTCCATCAACTAAATTTTGAATAACTTAAAATGTATGCATCATATTTTTCTTGGAAAATAACTTACCACTATTAGAAAAACTCAAATTTCATATAGTTATTAGCAAAATCTATAAATAAAAATTATATATTCGGAAACCTTATTAAAATATACACTAAGAAGACTGCACATAGAAAACCAAACAAAATAGTGTAATTATAATAACAGTTGCACTCACACTGGTGTCATAAGCCATGGGCTGCCTTGTCCTCCTATATGATCCATGAACTTCGCTCACAGGTCTGGTGGGAGAGCTCGACATAGACGTTTTCGAACTTGTCAAGCCTTGTGGTGGAATAAGTATTTGAACCCTTCCTATGTCTCTGTTGTGATCTGGGCGTTGGCGAGACAACTGTTTCTTCTGCTTCACCTTCCACTGAAATAATTCCCCAACGCATGGATCTATTCCCTGTGATACACAGGATCCCACAACCAAAACAACACGAAAACCCAAATAAAAAAACTGTTGAATTCACCTGTAGGTTCTTCCCAGTATTATCTGGCCTCTCAGACTTTGAATAGGAAAATGAAGCAAAGTTTATGAGAAATCATTGAACAAAACTATGTACACTAGTGAATGAATTGTGGATGCGAAGTAAGATCTCTCTTTATTTATATACAGAAATCCAGAGAAGTAGATTCGATTGACCCCACACAGTCGAGGGCAGTGATTTAATTAACAAATGAGAGAGACATTATAACACAACACTATTAGATTAATTGATACCTTATACAATACATTTGTGGCTCATTATATAGAGCTCACTGATAGTTATCGGATCTAACTTATTCCAAATATAGGATGAGAGGTTGAGCAAATATCTCAACCATAAACACGAATCTAGGATCTCATAAATCCAACTCCCTAACAAACTCCTAATAATAAGATGACACAACTCACGTAGAGATTGACTCTACTTCTTAATACATCATATTAGATAAGTAGGAATTATATGTTCCAACACTCTCCCTTAATGACTACTTATCTAAATATCTTTGTGGTCATATCTTCATCACTGTCATGGCTTCAATTTTTCACTTGAGATTGCTTTACTACGGGCTTCATCCTTGAACCTTTTTTTTTTTCCCCTTCCTCTTGTACCTTGTACCTGCATATAATTATTGATTTCCATATAAAACACAATCCATCTACCGGAATACATGGCTCATCTTCCGCTGTAACTGCTAGTTCTCTAGGAATTGTTTTCAGCTACATAGCTCATCAATGTTAAACTCTCCCTTAAACGTAACTTGGTCCCTCGCACTCTGAGACTCACAACTTGGTCTCACACTTTGAGATTCTTCCATCTCACATCCCCACCTTGAATCGAAGTCTCCCGCTTCTTCGATTCATTATCAAATTTAGGCTACGGGTACACCTGTCACGCCCGTACCTCTCATAGTGGTTAACTCCACAACTTGATACAACAACCTCTCTGCCTATGAGAGAGTATCACATCTTGTGATCACACGCACTTCTGCGCTACAACATGTATGCATGTTTATGCCTTACTAACAGGGCTTACAACAAAATTGGGGAAATTAGCTTGCCTATGGCTAAGCATTACAACTTGGACCATAATCTGGGGTGTTGGGTACAACCGATCATGCACCCCCTACAACAATTCAATCAGGTACACAAAATAGTCAAAATGCTTTATAACAATATCAAGAATACTCTCACCAATCATATGCCCACTATTACAAGCCCATTACATATGCCCATTTTCATATCATCAACATTCTTGAAAAAGACACACATATAACCACTTCACACAACTTCAAACAAAAAATATCACTCACAACTCAATCTCACTTTTGTGACTTGATTTGGAGGATGTGTGAGTCTGATGGAATGAGCACGTATACCTCACTTCATTTCTCTATAACACCTCCAAGCAATGATGCCTTTGTCCTTTCTGTGTCCTCAACAAATAACGACAACATCCTCTCGGACGACGCACAACCGAGATTCTCTTCCTTTTCGGCTGGCGACTCTTCAAAACACAGTTTCCTGGTTTCAATATGATTCACAGCAACAAAGAGTTTTACAAACAACAACAACAACAAAAAACTTCTCTTTATAAACAATGAAGAGTTATCTCATGCTCTCTTCTACACCAACAAGGCGGCTTCTTTTTGTTGAGCGCTCCTTCACAGCAACCAACACGAGCATCTACAACAAACAATGGAATTAGATCACTCAGAACGGCTACACTACGTCGATATCATATTGCACAACGCCTCTTTTCATTCTCAAATCATCACACATGATGGCACACTTTCAAGTAGTGATCTCTATGCAAGCAAGAGAGGTTCTTCTCCCCTGACGACTACTCTGGTAGCTCCTCTGATAGCAGCTACACAGGATCTTTTTGCACTTCCAACAACGCTCGGTTCTGTCGACTTCTACGAATTCCAGAAGTGGCAACTTCTTAACGTAGGCTGAAAGAATTTCTCCTTCATGGATTTCTTGTATGGTTCTTTTGATGGCTTATTAATCACGTTCTCCTCTTCACATCAACACTTCTCAACGACGACCTTAGAAGAGATGACAACAGAATAGAAGTGATGATTTATTCACTATCATCAAATTGATTCATTTAACCATGCAGGCAAGCGATTCTTTCTACAACATCTCCTTCAAATCCTTCAACTGTCAACCATTTCACAATTCTATGATCTAGACACAGGATTTCTTCTCCTTTACGTAGTAGTAGCTGCAAACAACTAAGCAAGTGATGACCCTTCCCCAGGTCATACAACACTAGAAAGCATCTACAATAGTAGTGATAACAACACTTGCAATCTTCACCATCATTTCTCTGAGAATAGACAATGCCTTTTTCCTCGCGAGCTTCCAATTGTAGCAGCTTGGCTTGGCTCCCTCATGACTGGATTGACAGTTACTTAACATCTACACTTTACACAACTAGCAACAAGATCTCCACATAGGCTTTAGCACTGGACTTAACACTTTGCAGACTGGTTATCCTTGACGATGGCAACTCTGCAACAACAAATTTATACCTGACGCTCTTCCAAAGAACTGTCCCCTTCTCCGCTTCTATAGTGGAAAACATGTAGTCAATAAATGAACTCCTCTTGCAATGTCAAGTCCACAAAAATCTTCACATGTAGCTTTCAAGCGGGGTTGGACTCCCTTTTCACGGGCTCATTCAGCCACAACAACTCACGGTGGAAGCAGTTCACGCCTTGTGCAGGCTCCTACAGATAATGATGGTAGCGAAAACTTCAAACAACAACCAAAACTCCAACCAACAGTGATCTTACATGATACTCGAGGGCTCTATCTTCTCTACAAAACAACAAACTCCTCTTTACGCACAACATACACACTTCTCTGACAATATGTCTCACTCAACTCCAGCAATGGCAGTCTTCTTCTAGACAATGCAGTAAATCAGTGGCTCAATCACACACAAGCAAGCCTCCTCTGAACTGGCGTCACACATCAACAATAGCTCTAGCAATCTCTACACATAGACAACATTTCGCTAACATTGAGGCGATCTTGCAAATGCACAACCCATGTTCTTCTACGAGCATTCACATAGCAGGTCCAAGTGGAGCGTTCCTCTGGTACCTCTCCAATAGCCGATGACTTAATACAAATGGCAAGAACAGATAGTTGTTCTCTTTAGTGGCGACTCCAAACCGCTCCTTCTACGCTGGAAACTCTGCGAATTCAACTATCGATCTTCTCTGTTTGACTGTATACAGAAACACATGCAATTAACACCAAGCAACAACAAAATAACAACAAAAATTCTGCTCTCCTGCATGTGGCTCCTATGATAACAGTCTTTTATAATGAAGCAATGCACATGCTCCTCTGAAGTGGTTGTCTTCCTCAGCAAAACACCAGAGCACTTCCATGCATACCTTGCGATTACAGGCACAAAGCTTCTGGCACACCTTCACAACGCTGATGCAAGTCCAATAGTGATATTTATCACTCCAACAAATTGATAGGATCTCCTCCATGCAGGAGCAGAAAATTCCTTAGCAGACCTCTTTTACGCTTGGATCTCTACAAATTAATTCAGGAAACGATCAATAAACTTACCAACGACTTATTCCAACGATGACACAAACCACTAACACAAAGTAATGATCATCTCCCCAAAATGAACTCGATCTTTCTGCATACGACTATGCTCCAAGCACTTGGCCCTTGATCTGCATGGTAGAGCCCTTGGCTTCATGGCTCGGTTGTGTACATGTGGCTTCGCCCTGATATCTCGGAGCTCTGCAATGACAATAAAATAGACCTTGATGCTTCATCCCACAGATAATCAAACTTTTCTGCAGCGAGATATTCAATCACAAAATGTTGTCTGGGTATGTACTATGGTCTCTATGCCATAGATCATCTTCCAGCAGGTCTCTACGCTATGCTTACATGGGAAGATCCTCCGTAGCCTCAAATCCACTCAAAAATCTCACTCTTTTTCTTTGAATCTGTTGGATCTATCAACAGAGATTCCAATCTTTCCACGCTACCATAGGTTTTCTCATGCACCAATCTGTCCCTCAACTAGGTGGCAACCAAACATGGCACACTATCATTAGTAGATTGATCTCCACCTCTGCACACAACATATTAGAGCACTCATCAGCGACAGATCTGTGCTTCCAATAGCTAGATCAAGACTTGAATGATGGATGTTATTACTTAGCTTGGGTGATAGACTTCTTTTGAAATATGCCGACACCACACAGTCTTCTTGTGCACGCTCCTTTTACACTGATCCTTTCATCAAAGAAAACTTTCAACAACCGGTTTCCATGGTGTCCTCCACAGTAAACATCAATCTCGGTCTCTCCACAGTGCGATTAACTTTCTTCGTGATGTCTGTCTTTCAAAATTTCTACAATCAACCCAACAGATCTACTCTCCTACGCTAACAATTAACACACATCATTCTCTCTCTCATAACACACATCATTCTCTCTCTCATGATCCAGGCCCTCTCGTGAGAGAGCTAGGCCTGTCCAAGCTCTGATACCAAATTAACAAATGAAAGAGACATTATAACACAACACTATTAGATTACTTGATACCTTATACAATACATTTGTGGCTCATTATATAGAGCTCACTGATAGTTATCAGATCTAACTTATTCCAAATATAGGATGAGAGGTTGAGCAAATATCTCAACCATAAACACGAATCTAGGATCTCATAAATCCAAATCCCTAACAAACTCCTAATAATAAGATCACACAACTCACGTAGAGATTGACTCTACTTCTTAATACATCATATTAGATAAGTAGGAATTATATGTTCCAACAGATTTTACTACAGTGAGGCCAAACGAGAATGATAACAAAATAGATGTGTTGACTTTATTTGTTTAAAATAGATATACTGACCTGACTCAACTCGGTCAGTTATAATCCTTCAGTATTTGGTTGACCTGGTTAAACTAATTTTTAAAATCAATTATAATCCTTCATTATTTGGTTGACCTGGTTAAACTGATTTTTAAAATCTGCTTGAAGACGTGGCTAATATCTAGTTGACTTTGTAAAATTGATTTTTAAAATCTTCTTTGCTTTACGACGTGGCTAATGATAGCAAGGGTGAAATTAAGTTTGAAGTTGTTTTTTCTATCCAATAATGTTAATCCATTTTTGGATTTAGAAATGTAATTTAAACAACAAAAATGTAATTTAAACAACATAAAATTGTGATTTTATGGAGATTTACATAGTTAGATTTGAGAGAGAAAAGCAAAAAAGTAGAACAGTTAGAAAACTCTTTTACACTACCCACAATTCAGAGAAATTTTTTTCTTATATTGTTTGAAAATTTTAGATTTTTTCATACAAGTTGAAGAACTTTACACTACCCACAATTTTCTTACATTGTTTGAAGAATTTTTACCTGCAATTCAGAAATAAAATATTAGTGAGAAAATTTTACCATATTGTTTGAGGAAAATTATAACAGTTACAATTCACAAAACTTTGACTGATTATTCAATTTTGAAATTCTAACCCGCTTGCAATTAATTTATAGCATATTGACTTTGTCTAAACAAAAACTTTTATTTTTTGACAAGTATTATCTGAATAGGCAACATAATTATTAGCAAAATTACAAGTTTATTTTACTTAAATAGTGTTTTAATGTGTAAATTGATTCAGTGGTTTTAGAATATACAAGCTCCTTAGGTTTTAGCCTTATCTTTTCTAATAGGAGAAGGATACGAGTTCCAAGGGTCTAGATTTCATTGAATCTGAATATGTAACAAGTGGATAGGGTCGAACTTGTCCACGCAGTCGTAGCCTCGATCATTTGAAACAACGACCCTCTGATGAAATACCCACTTAGAGTTGTTCAGGGCCAATCCTAAGGACATTGAAGGCTACCAAGCTGAAATTTTTAAAATCAGAGGGCCAATCCTTATCCCTCACATACACAAGCTCTTCAATTTAGCAGTCAAGCAAGGCTTCCCTAAACCCTGGACGCAAAGCCTCATTGTTCCTATTTTT
>SNQJ01S0000649.1:221296-237741 GCA_010110895.2 Picea sitchensis
AAAATTAAGGTATTATAAAGATGTAATCAGCCCTAATCTAGAAGATCAAAATTATCTATCTGTTTTGCCAAGTGTAAAGAAAAAAATAAGCATTGCTAAGATAAGAACAAATTCTCATGAACTCCATAGTGAAACTAGGCATTGGTCAATTCCTAAAACGCCATGGGATGAAAGAGTGTGTCACCTTTGTGACAATAAGAAGGTTGAAGATGAAAAACACTTTCTCTTTGATTGTCCAGCCTATACCCATATTAGATCTCATTTTCAAAATATTGATCACATTACCAACCTTCCTAACCTCTTAACTCAATAAAAGTATGGTGATCTTGGAAATCTTCTCTTAATGCTTTTCGAGCACAGAAACAAAATTCTAAAGAATCACAAGTAATCACTTACCCTCTTAAGGTCTGATAGACCAATTTGGTCTTAGTGGATGTTAATCATCATCATCATCATCATCATCGTCATCATAAATATATTGAGTACTCTTAAAACCTCATGATACCCAAAATATATAATCTTAACCACTAAAATCTGTAAATTTTTAAATTTCCAACCAAATTTTAAATAAAACTAATTTAAAAATATAAAAAATAAAATAAAATGTTAAAAATAGGATTTTGTCATCCCCTTCCTTCACTTTACACAAGGCACAATTTACAAAACTACCTGTCAACAAGGTGTCCATATATACTTTAAAATGCATGCATGCAGATACAAATTCATTCAATATAACTATTAAAAAAATCAAATTGAATTCGATCATATTTATCTTTATTTCTTTAAACAAGGCTACATAGTAGCATAGTCCATGCCAAATTGGATGGGTGGGTGCATGCCAATATTAATAGTTAGGAAAATGTATGAAATTTGATTGCATGTTTCACTTTGCCCAATATTGTTACCATGAAATCAGAAAAAAAGACAAGCTTTACCAAAAAAAAACTTAGAGATTATGTTCAACCCATACTATATATCTACCAAAAAAGCTTATTATTTGCTTATTATCCACTTTTTGGCTTGCCAAAAACCAAAGCGACAATGTAATAAGGGATTACCTTCTTGTAGTTGACAATGTAATAAGGGCTATCTTGTAGTTAACATCAAAGTCTTTGGTGACATTGAACTTGGTAATCTCCCCTAAGTACACCGTAAAACTCGATTGATGAGGCATGTAGATAACCCATAAAACTAGAATCTTGCAAAAGGTGGGGAAGGCAACGCCATACATCTGTATGTGCCATTAAGGTTCTAGAGGCTCGGTATATTCTATGGGCACACTTACTGGATTAGGCAAATGATAATTATGGCATTAAAGATTTCAAACCTTAGCATAAAACTTTCAGGTTTTTTTTGGGAGACAAGCCTCTATTTACAAACCAACAGTAAAGCGCTTGGCCACTTCACATGCAATTTTTAGGGATTTAAGATGATTAGGAAAAGATGATGGATACCACTTGACTTCCAGCATTGGTGTTACTATGGAAATACCATAGTACCTGAAGTGCCTAGTGAAAATTTGAAAACTAACATATGAGCGGCTTGTTTTTTAATATTATGCAAGAAAACAAGTTGCTAACTGGACATTTGTTAAGGATTTTTCTCCACGTATCTATGCAATATTGACATGGGTTCAGTCTCCTTTAGGTTCCTTTCTACTGTACTTCTGCTACGTTCAGTTCCTCTCTGCTCAACAGATAATGAATTCCTTTGTTTAATTATTTTTTAGTCACAATAAAAGCATAATGCTTATTGCTTCATGGCCTCCGTTTCATCATTGAATGGGAAGGAAATTATTACACATTTAAGCTCCATGCTTGATATTATGTGAAACTATTTCCCAAGCATGCCAACCATTCTCTTTGGTTTAGGCAACACGATATTGTCTATGGTTTAGGCAACACAATATACTTTGATTAGACTAATAATTAAAAAGGCATTTGTTTATCCTTTTCTAAGTACATTAGTGCTACACATAGTTCAATATATGTATACTAGCACAGCCGCAAAGTGGCTGGCAGCTGGTGAATGTCGAAACGCACATAGGGCTGGTGAATGTCGAAACGTGGTTGGGGGCTGGTGAACGTCGTAAAGTGGCTGGCGGTTGGTGAATGCTGAAACGTTTGGCTGCATCATTTAAACGTGACAATTACATATCCGTACAGTAATTTTTTAATGTGATTAGGTAAATGTTAAAAAGTAAACATGTTAACTGATGCCTTGATAAATGCAAGAAAGTTATGAACAATAAATCTGACCCATTGATTTTGGAGGACGACTAAGAATATGCTCTTCAATGCATAGCCATCAAATTAGGGTTTAAGGTTAAATAAGGTTAAAAGATCATTAATTGTGCCCATTGTCAATAGGTGTAAGCCTTTCGGCGTAATAAACATAACCATGAAACGACCATTTGTTTATCATTTTCAAAATGAGCCATTTAAATAAACATGTTTACCAATAGTTTCTCTCATTACGGTGACACCTGTTATTATTTAGCTTCACTGGGGTTTGATTGAATTAACAAGTGTGGATTTAGTTTGAATAAATTGGAGTAATTGTTTAGCATGAAAACATCATGGGCACCGAGTGTCAAGTTTAGTGTCATTGAAATCTAGAAAAGGTTGGGGGTACTGCTAAGAAAATACCTCTTATAGTCAAAAGCCCCATAAAGTACAAGAAATGGTTAAGCCCGCACTCAATGATCGCTATGAGGAAAGCGATGTTGGAAATGATGTAACCGAAAGAGCGGACTGCCAATCCGGGACAAAATAAATTAAATGCTAGCAACAAAGATCCATATAACTAGAGTGAAGAAATTGATCATCTTATCAAAGAATACTTAGTGTCCAGGGATTTGATATCTTTGGATTGGAATAGATATCTGGAGTGAAGAAAGTGATTAGCTTATCAAAGGATACATAGAGTCCAAAGATTTGATATTTTTTTATTGGAATAGGCTATAATGTTTGGATCTTCTTTCTACCATAACACACATTTGTCTTGCAAAGTTCATGAAGCGGGTGAAGGATTTCTTCATATTCTTTTCATAAATTATTCATTTTCTTAACCTGATTTTTAGGGCTTTATCTTTTATTCCTCTTATAAAATAGTGATTATGAGTTTTTTTTCTTCTAAATTTTAGTTTGTGTTTAATTCAAGTGCTCTGCTTTGTTTTAAAGTGCTGTCTTCAAACCAAAAAAGTTTTAAGTTTTAAAAATTGACTTTAGGGTTTAGTTTGTCTTCAACCCAAGAAAGCTTTTAAAAATGTCTTTAGGATTTCGTGTTGCACTCCCCTATTCGAAAAAAATTAATGATGTTGTCGTTGTTTCTGAAGTTTAGTTTGTAACCTTGAATTGTTCTACTTTTCTTTACAATTCTATCTTCAGATGGAGGATAATTTAAAGAGAGATCTTAGAAAAGAGTCGAAAGATGATCAAATAGMAAAAGCACTGAAGGTGCCTGCACACTTTCAAGAAACAAACTAAAGCAGTGTTGGCAACAAGAAATAAGATAATGGAGGTATTGTCTCATATTTGTCAAGCAATTGTTTTACTTTCCTTTTCCTTGAGACATCACCTAAGATTGATAGTCTTCTCTACAAGCACAATATTAAAGATATTGGTTTAGGGTTCCATGATGCATGCCTAGAAGGGACAAAGGACTTGTTGATTACAGTGGACAGATCTGAGCCTAGGAAATATTTTAGGTCGTCGTCTACTTATGCACTATATTGGATTCCCCATTCCATTCTTTGAGCTATCACTCTTTCCAACATTAAGCGCACTTCATTTACAACACTTTTTTTATTATTGTAGCTATATGCTTTGTTCACTTGGACATAAAATTTATTAATTAAATTATACTGGACACTTAAAACTTGCATAACAACATTCCAAAATGAAAAATTTTACATCATCGTCCTTTGTTTCCAGTGAAGAATATAATTTATCAATCAATTTTTAGTTTTCAGTGAAGAATATAAATTATCAATCAATTTGAAGTTAANATTTGTCAAGCAATTGTTTTACTTTCCTTTTCCTTGAGACATCACCTAAGATTGATAGTCTTCTCTACAAGCACAATATTAAAGATATTGGTTTAGGGTTCCATGATGCATGCCTAGAAGGGACAAAGGACTTGTTGATTACAGTGGACAGATCTGAGCCTAGGAAATATTTTAGGTCGTCGTCTACTTATGCACTATATTGGATTCCCCATTCCATTCTTTGAGCTATCACTCTTTCCAACATTAAGCGCACTTCATTTACAACACTTTTTTTATTATTGTAGCTATATGCTTTGTTCACTTGGACATAAAATTTATTAATTAAATTATACTGGACACTTAAAACTTGCATAACAACATTCCAAAATGAAAAATTTTACATCATCGTCCTTTGTTTCCAGTGAAGAATATAATTTATCAATCAATTTTTAGTTTTCAGTGAAGAATATAAATTATCAATCAATTTGAAGTTAACAGTGGCAGAGTTTTAGTTTACAAATAAGATCTTATAACTCCTTAGTACAAATATCATAAGTAAACAAGGAAGAGAGGGTCATTTTATCTCTGCAGGAGCTTCATAACTCATGAGAGCATTGAAACAATTGGAAGTTGCGAAATGGCTCACTATAAATGAACTTCACCCTCTCTATGAAAAGATCAATTAAAATGGAAGACGACAGGCTCACTATAAATGAACTTCACCTTCTGTATGAAAAGATCAATTAAAATGGAAGATGACAGGCTCACTATAAATGAACTTCAGTTGAATGCATAGGGGGTTGCAAAATTTGGCTGCAGCAACATTAATCATGATGGAAAATAGTTCCATTAAATTAAAAGTTAATTTACTCCACTGCAGATTCCACATCATAATAATTAAATTGGCGATTATCCAAATTATCCGTCTGGTTGAAGTATCATAAAAAAAACTAACAAAACATTTAATTTTCATGTATTGGTTAATGATGAACTAGTCGCTAGTTAGTAATTAGTAATGAACTCGTCACTATAGTATCATGCCTTCGACAGGGACTAATAATATTATACAAAATTTCATACGAAGGTAACATAAATTTTAATAATTTGATCTAATTTATTAGATTTGGTATAAAAAAAGGCAGGCATATTTATGACCATTAAATGAGTAAAAAATGAAGTGCACCAGACTTCAACTTAGAACTTTGAAATGTTAATAAAGTTTTTATAATTCTAATAATTTTAAATCTGTGCAAAATCATATTTCATCCAAAATCTAGGTTTTAAAGAATTTGTTATCTGTCTCTCTCAAGTGGTTGTTAAATCACTTTATTTTGTGCGGTCTATTCCTGAAATTGATAAAAAAAATTGTATTTTTCACAGTTCATTAAAATTATAAATTGGTTCTTTTACTTTTAGATATGGTTAAATATGATTTCTAATTAATTTAAGGTGGTATTAATTTACTATTTTTTTCTTTATTAATTAGTGATAGTGAAAGATAACTAAAATTGAAAAGAAAAAATATCAAAATTATAAATTAGTTTTTTTTTTCTTTTAGATATGGTTAAATATGTTTTTTAATTAATTATGATAATGTTAAATGACTATTTTTCTCTTTATTAATTAGTGAAAAATAATTAAAATTGAAAAAAATATATATTAAATTAAAATATAATTTTTTTATCATTTAATTTTATGACATGTATTAATTTTTTTATATTAAATGGAAAAATTACACTTTAATAAATGTTTCTTCTAGGTATTTGATAAATTTAAATTTAAGATTTTAATCTATACTATTTTAATTATATATATGTTATATACATATATACTTACACAATTATTTATTATTATTATTTTTTAATTATTACACACTACTTCATAGAATCTCCCTCATACCTCATTGCAAAAAGCAATGTTTTGAGCTTGGATATCATGTTTTAACCAATAGATATGGTTTTTCAATTATCATTTTTGACTTGGTGCATAAATTAATAGTTATTCGCTCAAGAATATGGTGAGCTAGGATATCATATTTTGACCTTGGGAAAAAATGGATATGGTTTTTCAATTATCATGGTGAATTTGACTTTCGTTTTAATTTAAGAGACTAGGGTAACCATCCACTTCGCAATCCCTAAAGTTATGCATGGTATTCGATAAGCTTGGCTCTTTGACCTTGGAGCATAAACATAACTTTATGTGTGTTAACAACCATTCTTGTCTTGGGCACAAGAGTATCCGGGTCTGCGGGTTGCACGAGAAGCGTCCAAGCACAACATGAAAAAATCTCGTTTCAAGCTTCCAAACGAGTGAGCGGGCGAAATTATATTGATGACGGTCCATATTCATCCATAAGATCAGATCGACAGATGGCGGGAAATCGTGGTTAGAGGAGTTGCACTGAGATTAGCGCAATGGATAACGCCCATATTATGTGCAGGAATGCATGGCAACTATCCATCCCAAAGGACGTATGGCGCGAGATCCAGTCACGTCGGCATTTCGGCATTCGGGAGTTCAAAGGGTGAGAGTTCCATGTCATTCTACATCTCGAAATCCTGAACCCCGAAGCTCCGAAAGCACCCAAAGTCGGGCCCGCAGTATCACAGGGCAATCTCAGCCGTCCATCCACAAGAAACACATGGCGCGCGATTAGGCTCCTTTCCGTTTTGCCCATTGCGATTTCGAGGCGCAGGGAGCAGCTCCGTCATATTCCCGATGTGCGAGGTGCCGAGAGTGTCCAAGACACGGGCCCATAGCATCACCGAATGAGTTCAGGACTGTCAGATCTAAGAGGACGCGTGGCACCCAATTAATCCATCTCGGCGTTTCGCTCATCGCGATTGTGATAAGTGAGGATTAACTCCTTCCTATTCACGAATGCTGAAAGTGCCTTTGAGAGTAAACGCAGGTTCACAGCCCGTGGTCACCTGGGAAGTAAAAGAGTTGCATAAAGGGGGCCAAAGGCGTCGGGTCCAGTCGTCGAAAGGTTCATCGTGTTCTCCGGGTGCCATTCGATCTGACCTCAAGCCTGTTTTCGCTTGAAGTAAATGAAGGTAAGAAAGAGTGGTTGAAACCTCCCTTCATGCATTAAGTGCAAGATATGGAGAGCCTGGTCAGCGGTCTGCTCGAGAGGGTTTTGTGTACCATTTTTTCCAAAAAGGCCATGCCTAGTCCTCGACTAGCCAGAGGAGGTCTACACACACTAACTTGGCTCTTAATAACTCAGTTACTCCCCTTACAGGAGCCATGTGCAGTTAAGGTGGCGTATGACGAAGAATATCTGTCCGGATTCGGCTAAAGGGACACCAAGCCTTGGATGACTGAGCACGCCATTGTTAGGCGAATTTTCTGAGTATATAAACTCAGTCTTTGTATTTTATAAAAAAATGGATGGTAGAGCGAAGCTCCCGATTGTAAAGTTTTAACAAACACTCTAGTTCTCTGGTTATGCATATGTATGTAAGATTTCTTGTTTAATGACAAACAGTCTTCTCACTCCATCTAGTTTTCATCTCACACTGAGAGAGTTCGTGATCAACTAATTCGTGCAAATGATTGCAATTGTGTTATGATAAAGGATTTATCGTTGCATTGTTGTATTCTCCATTTTTCTACATTCGAATGTAAGAAGATCTTGCGTTTAGATGTTTTCCCCTACAGTCTGTTAGAAACCTAATGTTTACAAAAGACCTCTGTTTTTCTCTTATACAAGTCTTCCCCCTACTCACCCTTACTACAACTCATTGTCTGAAGTTATCTAAGACCTCACTTGCCCATGCATGCCTGGCCTAGCTTTGGAGTTAAAACCACATCGTTTTGAGTTAACTTCCATTTGATCACCCCATTAAACAAATTGTGACATAAACTGATGGGCGTTGGGCTCTGCTCCTGCCGCAATCCAGGGGTAACATCCGACGCTAACAATGTGTATGAATTATGCTTATTATACCCTCAAAACATGCCTTGCAATCAGAGTGATAATAAGCCTTGCAATCACAGTGATAATAAGTGACGAGAATATCACCACAATCCAACATATCAAATCATAGTTGATAGTATAGATTAAATCATAGTTGATAGTATAGATTAAATTTCAGTGGCAAATTTAATATAATACTTACTTATAATCAATGTAGGTTGTGCATCACATTTGACACTATAAGGTGACAAGACAATGAGAATAAGTGATGAGACTATCATCACAATCTGGCATACCAAATCATAGTTGATATTATCATTTAAAGTTTCAATGGCAAATTTAATATAACACTTACTTATAATTAATGTAGGTTGTGCATCACATTTGACACTATAAGGTGACAATGAGAATAAGTGATGAGAATATCACACAATCCAGTGTACCAAATCATAGTTGATAGTATCAATTAAAGTTTCAGTGGAAAATTTAATATAACACTTACTTATAATCAATGTAGGTTGTGCATCACATTTGACACTATAAGGTGACAAGACAATGAAAATAAGTGATGGGAATATCATCACAATCCGGCATACCAAATCATAGTTGATATTATCAATTAAAGTTCCAGTGGCAAATTTAATATAACACTTACTTATAATCAATGTAGGTTGTGCATCACATTTGACACTATAAGGTGACAAGACAATGAGAATAAGTGATGGGAATATCATCACAATCCGGCATACCAAATCATAATTGATATTATCAATTAAAGTTTCAATGGAAAATTTGATATAACACTTACTTATAATCAATGTAGGTTGTGCATCACATTTGACACTATAAGGTGACAAGATAATGAGAATAAGTGATGAGAATATCATCACAATCCGGCATATCAAATCATAGTTGATATTATCAATTAAAGTTTTAGTGGCAAATTCAATATAACGCTTACTTATAATCAATGTAGGTTGTGCATCACATTTGACACTATAAGGTGACAATGAGAATAAGTGATGAGAATATCACACAATCCAACGTACCAAATCATAGTTGATAGTATCAATTAAAGTTTCATGGGCAAATTTAATATAACACTTATAATCAATGTAGGTTGTGCATCACATTTGACACTATAAGGTGATAATCTCTCGTAAATAGTTGTAATCCCAACAGTGAGATTCAATCTTATTTTTATATTGTTTTTAAATAAAAATTGGATAATAATAAAAAAAATTGATTTTTTATATAATATTGATATAACGTTTTAACATATTTTTATTTTTTTTTATAATATATTTTATGCTTTGTATATTTTTTATATTTATGTATAAATTTAAAAATCATTTAAAACCTTAAAATATTAATTAAAAATATATAAATTAAATAGTAAAATTTCTCAAAGATTGAACTTGTTTTTATTATTTAAATAACTTTAATATCTATGAAATGTATATTTGTTTATTAGAATACCATTAAATTTGTTTACTATGTGTTTTTTAATCAAATTGTATTTAAAATTATAGCGGTAGTTTAAATGTTCTACGGAATGATTCTTTTTCAGTGATTTTTTCCAAGGACATTTGAGTGAAATACAACAAGAAATTGTTAGATCTGTAGATTTGAGTGATTATTTCTGTGTTATCTGAAATCCATAAGGATTTTTCAGCATGCTGAATCCATTTATGCATTAAAAAATGGATTTTAAACAACACAAAATAGTGATTTTGAGTAGATTTATGTCATCGGATTCCGACCATTTCGTAGAACAGTTAAACACCAAATTCATATATTCATATTAAAATCTTGTTACTATAGTTATAATAATACAATATGTGACTTGGAAATGAAGTTGTTATAGTTAACATTATTCATCAAGATTAATTATACTACCTTTTTTTCTCTAATGATTTTATGAGTGAAAAGAAAGTCATAGGTGTTGCAACATAATCCTTAATTGTATAGAGAGAGAAGAGAGGTGTGTGAATTAAAAAAAAAAAAAACGTATTTTAATGTTGGCCATAAATAAAATATTTCAGTAATATATATATATATATATATGAGTGAGTGCATGAAGTTGGTGGATGATAAAGTGGCAATGGAGTGAGAAGGAATGCGTGCTCGTTTCTAGGAATGTGTATGCATTATTGATGTGAGAGGTTCGACAAACCCCAAACTTCCATTCAGTGTGCCACATAGGCACATTTGCAGGAATGCGTGTGCATTCCTAAGAACATGTGTGCATTCATAAGAACGCGTGTGCATTATTAATAACACATGTGTGTTCTTAAGAATGCTTACATGTTCCTAGATTATAACACGTGAGCATTCCTAAAGCACACACATGTTATTTTTAACATATATAATCCCTCTCTTTCTCTCTCCTTTTTTTTCCCTCTCTCTCTCTCTCCAAATGCTCTCTCCCTCTCTCTTGCTTGTTATCTCCCCCTTTCTCTCCCTCTCCCTTTCTCTCTTCCCTCTCTTCCACAATCTTCTTATATCTATTTTTCCTTCTCTCTCTCCCCCATTGTCCCCCCCTTGTCTCTCCTTCTCTCTCTCTACCCCACTCACTCGCTATGTATTCTCTCCACCTTCTTCCCTCCCCCCTCCATCCCTCAATCATCACCTCCCTCTCTCTTTCCCCTCCCCCCTCCCTATCCCCCTCTCTGTCTCTTCCTCTCTGCCCCCTCTCTTCCCCTCCTCCTTCCCTCTCTTCCTCTCTTCCTCTAACTCCCCCACTCCCTATATTTCTCTACCACTTTCTCTTTCCCTCTATCTCTCCCTTCCCCTCTCTTTCCCCCTCTTTTTTCTCCTCTCTCTCTTTATCTCCCTCTCTCCCTTGATACCTATATCTTACTTTCTTCCTCTCCCTCTCTCCCTCCCTCCCTCATACTCTATCTCTATCTACCCCCCCTCTCTCCCTATTTCTCACTCAATCTCTCTCCCCTTTTTCCCCTCTCTCTCTCTCTTCACATATTTATCTCTCTCTCTCTCTCTCTCTCTCTCTCTCTCTCTCTCTCTCTCTTCAAATATTTATCTCTCTCTATACCCCCATATCTCTCTTACACTCTCTTCGCCTCTCTCTCCCTCTCTAGGACCCTCTCTCTCTACCCCTCTCTCCCCGAATCCATCCATCTCTTTATCTCTCTTCCCCTATCTCTCCACCTTCCTCCCTCTCCCTCCCTCTCTCTCTCAATCCCTCCCTCATTCCCACCCCTTCTCTCTCTCTCTCTCTCTCACACACACACACACTTACAAAAAAAGGAAAATCAAAACACACACACACACACCTCTTTCCCACTCTCCCTCATTTCCTCCCTCCGTCCCCCCCTTCTCTCTCTCCACCCCACTATTCCTATCTCTCTCCCTCTCTCTCTCTCTCTACCTCCCTCCATAGCTCCCTCTCTCTCTTTCTCTCATGTATCCCTTTTTCCCACACTCCCTATCCACCTATATCACTCTCTCTCCCCCTTTGTCAATCTCTCTCTCAATAGGGGGAGATAGAGCATGTCATACCCCATTTCTAGGGATAACTAAGGAGATGATATATCGAGACCCTTGGGTTGCAGAAATGGAGTTCCAAGTGATGGATTGACTAATAGTGTCCACATAAATAGATGGAGACCCTCTCCACCACCACACTTCTATGATTCATCATGATGGAATTCACCACATCAACTTGCTTCTCGAAGATAGTGGGTCTTGCTCCATGAGGTACACGTCAGGTATTGTGGTAAGTGTCACATTAATACTTGAGGCATTTAAATAAGTTTCATTAAACATTCTCTTGATTATAGAACGTCTTCTTGGACATTATGCTTTTGGCCTTGTTTCACCTTAGTGAGTATCATGATTTCCTAGTAAGTGGCCACCCTTAGGGAAAGGGATGCAATTGTCGAACAGTTGGTTTGGACAATTGGTTGTCATTGATGTGAACCCTTGGAGCGTTCAATATACCCCAGAGTTGTGATGGATATTGATGGTAAGTTAATTTCCATTGATGTCAACAAGAGTGGTTCACCCAATAGGGAATTATGAAACCCCTCCCATATCTAAACTTGGCCAATTCCATAGGGCCTTTGAGCACTTGTTTAATTTGAAAAGGTATTTTTGATGCACATGTTTAGGTGACTCTTGTATTAAATGTGATTTTACTTGACATGATACATTTGGCTCGATACTCTTGGAGGGAAAATTCACTTGTCTTTGCAGGACCTTGTTTGATGTATGTTTGTGGAGGAACAAGCCTAGCTTGGGCCTTCATTGGTGCATGAAGCCCACAGAGTGGATTCCATGACTCACACCTTGGTAGCAGCTAGATGGTGAAAATTTCTTATGGAGGCATGAGAATACATCTTGGACGATGAGACCTATCCCCCCTTTGCCTAGTGTTTGACCTTTGAAGGTCAAAACATCCCTTTTATAGGGCATGACATCACATTTGGGGGATAGGGTTTGGTAGTGATTGGATGAGTTAATGGTGACATGGCATCCTCCTTGAAGGAAGACCCCAGTGCATGAAGGAATGGCCTTTGCAGATCTAATGCCTCCCTCAATAATCTCAACTATTTTCTCTTTATGCCAAAACGCCACCCCTAGGGGTATGTCATCATCTTTAGGGTTTTCTTTCTTGTGTAAAATCAAATTTCAAATTGTAAAGGGGAAATTAGATGAGGTAGTTCTCACTAATTGTGTTTTAACCTAATTATATGTGGACAAACTATTTTATAAGGTCTTGTATAAAAAGAGACCTAAGACATTTCATTTTGACACAACTCTCTCACTTGAGAATTACAACTTCGCTAAAATTTGCTCCCTTTTTGGGCATTTGGTCTATCTGTCTCTTTTGAAAATATTATCGATGCTTATACTTGTCTATTGTGGAGCTCAAGTGGTGCACTACCTTCTTGGAGATTGTTTTTTCATGTTGATGGAATATTCTTGGTAGAGAAGGGTTTTGCATGTTTTCTATTGGAATTGGTAAGGAATTTTCTTAATATTGTTGGTAATTTCTCCTTATTTCATAGTTATTACTATTCTAACCCTTGGAGGAGTATAAGGGCATACACCCTCCACCAAGTCTATCATAATTGTAGTTGTACAAGTCATTTTTTAAAGGTTGCTAGGAGGAGTAAAAGGCCTTACACCCTCCTAGATTTACCTTGTTGGATTTGCTTGCCCTAGGGAGTCAAAGGGATTACAACCCTAGAGAAGTAGTAAGTCTAACTCTTCCATCCAAGACTTCATAACCCAATATCTTAGGCACTCATCTACTTTCATTGGAGAAATAAAATCATTGCATTGAAATACGTGATTTTTGTAGATATTGTGTTTATTTAAATTGGAATATTTTCTTAGTGCCACAAGCTTGTTTGAGCCATTAGGGAATCTAGCTTGGCCTTGTGATTCTCTTGTTGCAATTAATTTAATGATACAAAAATTAGGGACACAACAAAACACTGTTTAACTCTTTCTTTACTCACTAATATACCATTGAAATTTGCTTACAAGCTGCCATATTAATTCTTCTTGTCATTGGCTATGTTTTGGGTGGATTGTTTATTAGTTTTGGTGGATAGATATTGTTGTTGTAGAAATAATTTATTACAGCCATAAATCTTCCCTAATAATTTGTTGATAACTTCATTTAGCATCCTTATTTCACCATCAAATCTTGTGCTTAAGTATTGGAAACTTATCTACATGTTTAGTACTTGATCAAATAACAAATATTTGATGTTTTTGATGGTTAATTATGTAGTTAACAACTCTTTATATGTGTGTGTGTGTGTGTGTGTGTGTGTTTACTTCTACAATATTAGGACAACAAGATTCAATTTCTTGTCCCATTAAATATTTGGCTTGTATTTCAATTAATTTTCTTGTCTCAGACGGGTTTAACATTATCTTGAAGGTACACAACACTTTGGAAACCTCCCCTCATAAACAAGACTTGTTTCCAGGTCTATTTCCACTTCCAAACTTGACCTATAAGGGTTTCATTGTTCATTCTACCACTTTCCATCTCAATCCCCCTAAGGTCATCGAGATTCCCCCCTTGTGGTGACTTATCATCAATAAAGCAAGGGGAGTATCTATATAAGATGAAAATGGGTAGCAACTCCCATAGTTGTATAAATTTTATGGATTGGGTTGGGCTTTTCCCAACCTACAATCGGTGTGATAACATTTTTGTGTTGTTTCCGAGGAGGAGTTCGAATCCTCTTTCGTGCCCTAATGACACTTTGGAAATATTTGATAGAAAATCCATTACCCCTAGCTTGCTTGGAGACTCCATTGAGGGAAGATACCCTCTCCATTTTCAATGAACACTAAGTTCATCTAGAATCTCCATTGAAGCAACATCCTAAATAATGGAACCATGGAATTGTAGGATTTAGCATGGGAATTCCATAAGGTATACCCTTCTATTGATGTTCAGGAGTTCCAAAATATTACACCTTCAGGTTCAGAGGTATTTTGCAAGGACAAATGGTTATGACACTAATTTATGGTGGGGCCACCCACAATTTCATTGATGTTGCATTGGTCACTAGGAGACAAATCCCTGTAGAAGACTTCCAGTGATTCAATGTGGTTGTAGCAGATGGATACACTATGGCATGTACTTAGAAGATCATGGGATTGGATGTAACATTGGGAAAATATATGTTGAATGATGATTTATATGTCATATATTTAGCAGATACTCATGTGGTGCTAGGATTTAAGTGATTGTACTCATTGGGAGCTATCTGCATGAATTATCAGGACACGAGGATGGAGTTCCAGGAAAAGGGTGGAAAGTGAGTCATCCTTAGAGGTATGTTGAAAGGTTCCCTCAGGAACATGTCTAATCAATGCATGGAGGCCCTTTTTATACATGTGGACATGGCTTGTGTTGGACACACTGATTACATTGAGAGGGGGGGTGAACAGTGTAGGGCTCTTTTTCCCAAAACTCCTTAGTTAACAATCACCATTAACTCATTACTCATTGTTGTCATTTATAACCAGTTAAATGTCAATACATATCAACAACATATATCAACAATGTATCATCAACAAGTCATCACCACAAGGAACACAAAGAACACAAGATGTATGTACAATTTTCTTTTTATTACGGACTACAATCCTTGGGGTTTTTCAGCAACAAATGAATAGCGTACAACTCTACAAGAGCACTAGATATATAATCAAAGACTCATCTTACACCCTCAGCACCAACTGAGATGAGGCAACGATCCTCAACAAATATCAATATGTACCATAAACAAGTGCATCAACCATGCACCAACTTGTGCCAAACAACCGGTAATCAACCTGTACCATAAACAAGAGAATCCAACCATGTACCAAGTATATACCAATCATGTTTCAACTAATCATCAACAATTACTCATCAATATGTACCAACATCATCAACTATACACCTCATGTATGTGCCAACTCATCAACTACTTGTCTCAACCATGACTAGTTTTGGATTAGTCAACAACCCTAACTTGAAATAATCATAACTTTATAGTTGTAATGAATAAAGATCTGAAAATGATACACAATGTTTTTCATTGTGTTTTATGCAATTCCTCCACGTGTCACTACTTGGAACCTCTTATAAAAGGAGTTATAGAAAAAATGACATATCTTGTTGAATTTTGGTTTATTCTAGAGAGAGACCTTGTAGAGCGTGCCCCACACAAAATATTTGTTGAATAGATATGAAAATATTAGAAAACATACTACAGACTATAGTATAACCAACACAATTTTTCTCACTGAATTTGGATTTGTTATGAAGAAGTTATGATGTTTTTACTCGAAACACATGTTTTAGACTAGTTTCAGGACTAGCCATAAACCCTATTTTCCATGACGTGTATCTCCAAAAATACAACGACCCAAAAGATGATTTTTTTACCACAGATACCTGGATATGTTTCCTCAATGGAATATCAATCTCATAGTCTGAATTATTATAGAACAAAATTTATTATGAAAATTGTGAGATGACCTATAAATAACATACCTTAGAAAGCATCATCAAAAGAATTTATCCTCCCTTGAATTCCAACCCTCTTTTCTTCACCTTCCCTCTTAAATTCGGCTTAGATATCCTTTGATTACCTCATTCACCTATAGATATTGAATATGCTCAAGTGTTCCACATAAAAAATGCTTAAGAAGCTCTCCACCAATACTCCAAAAGATATTCTCACAAGAAGCTCTCCATTGATCCCCAAAAAGGATGATCTACAAGAGACCATTGCTATTTTATTTATACTTTCATCCTCTAGGTAACTTAACCCATTTTTATATCACTTAACCCATTTCTAGGTCACTTAACCTATTTTCCTTATTTTAGGGTTAACCATTTTTTATAAATAGAAAGTTCTCCAATACTTTATCATTTAAATATTCCTTCTTAATTTTGTCACCTTACTTTATCATTTCTTGATTTTGTCACTTCTCTTTATTATTTAAATAATCCACCTTGACTTTGTCACTTTACTTTATCATTTA
>SNQJ01S0000649.1:249187-269415 GCA_010110895.2 Picea sitchensis
TTTTGTCACTTCTCTTTATTATTTAAATAATCCACCTTGACTTTGTCACTTTAATTTATCATTTAAATAATGATTTCTTCTTTTAGGTCACTTTGACTTCTTTGACCTTGGGGGCTTCAAGCCTTCAAGTGGGGGTCCTTCATCTTCGTAAGTCCATAACTCTCAAACCATGAGGAGTTATGTGACATTCCACATACCAACGGAAATGGCATTACAAGAACTATCCATCTAGGATAGTTTCACCAACAATTTCCTTGATCTTCATCTCATTATTCCACATACAAGCATGGGTCCTCCAACCTTTCTTCTAGGATAACTCAATCCACAAAGCGTCTTCCCGTGAGGGATTTCACCATAAGGGGACCACTTTGGAGTTCATCCATTTGTGCACCTTATCAATCATGATAAGACAATAATGAGAGCATGGTTCCTCCAACCATTCTTCTAGGATAACTCAATCCACAAAGAGTCTTCCCGTGAGGGCTTTCACCATAAGGGGACCACTTTGGAGTTCATTCATTTGTGCCCCTTATCAATCATGATAAGAAAATAATGAGTCATCTATACATTTTTCCAATAATGCATCATATACCAATGAAACCACATCAATCCATCTTCATCATGTATCAAATGACAACTCATTGATCCATCTTCATCATATCAATGACAACTCATTGATCGATATTCATCTATGCTTTCTCATCAAGGATAATACATATTACATTACATAAATCATCAATCAATCAATCCTTTGACATCAATCAATCACTTGACATTAATCAATCACTTGACATCAATAAATCAAACCTTTGGCATCAATGACAACATGATCCAATAGCTTGCGCAGCAGAGTGCTTGATCACCATGGAGAAGCCATAACATGATCACTAACATTACCCTGTGGATATCTAGACATTGTTTGGAAATAATGAAAGAGTGTTTGAACCATTACCAAGAGAGATACCACTTGATAGAGGATTTGAGAATGTCATTAAGCTAGAAGAAGGATTAAAGCTTGTGATCACCACACCCTACAGACATCTGAAGAGGTTCAAGGATGAAATAGAGAAGGACATAAAGGAATTGTTGGAGATGGGACATATCATGCCTAGTTATAGTCCCTTTGCTTCATCAATTGTACTAGTGAAGAATAAGGATGGCACTGTGAGGATGTAAATAGACTACAAGGCCATGAATAACAAGACCATCAAAAACTGATACCCAATACCAAATATTGATGAGATGTGTTGTTCCTAATTTTATACTTTAAGGCTCTAAAGTATATCATCAAGGCATCCAAAAAGGGTAGAGACAATTAATCGGTAAAAAGAAAAAGTTTAAAAGGAAAATGAGATCACAGTTGATTCCTTAACTGTCTTTGTCTAGCTTCCCATTGTTCTTGAATGCTAATATCCCTTTCAATTGCAACCCATGATTTTTCAAGTTCTACCCGTGTATTTGTTGTTTGTAAGATGGTATTGAATAGGTTTAACACAATGCTTGTTTGATCTCATAGACCAGGTTCTATATTGAGTTGTCTGGTAACTTGAACAGTCATGAATGCCGAGGGTTTCTTTTTTATAAATCAAGAATATTTTTTAGGGTCGCAAATTCCTAGTTCAAAATTATAAAAATGGAACTTCCAAATTATGAATTAATAGTATAACAAAAATAAAGGCCTTTTCTAGTATCCGAGTCAAATTTTAAAGGAGACAGTGGACAGAATGAAGAAAAAGGAAACATGTAGTTTCTTAACAACAATGAGGCATCAATTTAAGAAGAATCTCATTTTAAGTTAATACAAGAAAAGGGATGATAACTCTGCAGAAGCATACAGTTTCAGAGTCCTAAAATGTTTATAGGTCTTATATCTGCTAAAAGCCGATACAGAGGAAAAATTGCAAACGATTAGATAATCTGACTTTTTCAATAACTATAACATAAATTACCATATGAAACACTTCAAACGAAAGTATGAAATGAAAATAGACTGAAAGAGAAACACATACTCAGGCTTGACCAGATCTGGAATCTTCAATCTATATTGTATTAATTCAGGAAAAATGAAGTTATCTTTACAATTTCCTCCAGAAAAAAGCCTTTTCTTAGTCTTGAAAAATTACATTTATACAAAACCACCAATCTTAGGACAGTTGATGAGTTCCTAATTCTTAGAGACTAACTGTTTTTCAAAAAGTAGATCCAAAACGATTTTCATGATCTTCTTCATTTTTTCCATTTTCTGGGAAGTAAAACCCTTCCAAATAATACTTTTACTTTGTCGATGACCCTCCTTCTTTTGATTCGATACATTTAATACATTTCTCTAGGAACTATGTAAAATTTATGGGGGGTTCTGGAAATTCTTTTGCCTCGAACAGATAAACCTTTCTCTAAATCTTAGAAAGGCGTTCATCCACTCCTTTATCTGTAAACTTTATTGACTGCAGCTTTACGTTTGGCTCAACTAACAACCTGTCCACTACGGTGACATTGATTTTTCTTAGTTGTGAAATTTCCATTTGTATTTCACTCAAATCTTCCCTAAAATTTAATTGATGTATTACAATATTGATCTGCCCCAAAAGTCTTGTACACTGGCCTTTTCCAATATTTAATGACCCTTTCTCTAGAAGATCAAAAACTTCTGCATAGTCATCTCTGATTTCTTTGGCTATTCTTTTGCTTTCAGTTATGTTGGCTTCCCATAACTTGAGCATGATGTTGCCTCTAATTTTCTCTGTGGCTGATACTTTCATAGTTTTAGATACCTCTTCACCTGTTGAATATACAATTGCCTTTTAGAGAGTAATCCTCATTGCTTTGGCTTCTTTTTCTCTTAGGATGATATTTTCAAAGGCATTATCTACTTCTTGAAAGTAATTCTGAATAATTTCTATCTTGGAAATCAATTTCTGTTGTTCAATTTCTATTTGCGAATGCACTTCCAGTGACTGGGCCTGGAAATATTTTAATTCTATAACATGATCTTCCATTGATATTAATCTAGCCTGCAACTGTTCTGCATGCTCCTTTTGCTGAGTAATCTGTAGTTGTTTTGTTTGTATTTCCTGGCTCATTTCGTCCAAACTCATTTTGAGTGATTGAACCTCTAACCTTTCGGCAGCCCTTGTCTGCTCCAAACTTTTACTCATTTCTTCTCTAATGCTCTCCTCATAATTCTTTAATTTCTCTCGCAATTGTGCTATGATTTTATCACTCTTCTTTATCCTTGTTATGATTTTTCCCACGGTAAAAAAAAATTTTGTTGCCATGGCTCCCATGGAACCTGCTGCCTTTGTAGTGAAATCTTCTTCCTCCAAATGTTGTCCATCTATCAGGAATTTATTCTTTTTAACCATGTTCCCCTCCCTATTATGCATCTCCTGTTTCAGGATGACATTCCCTTTTCTATTGAAAAAATAATCAGAAGGAGGAATCTCATCTATGGGATTGGAGATAAGGTCATCAATAAAAAGAGCTCCCGTGTGTGGCAGTCCAAAAGTGGACTGTAAGGGATTTAACGAGGCTATGGGACTTCCTAGCTTTATAGATCATTTCCCTCCTGCCGCCTTAGGTGTGTTGTCATCAACCTTTGGTGGTGAAGTGGGAGTAGGCTTACCAGACTTGGGAGGTCTCCCTGATCTTTTCTCTGCTTTGGTCTTTTTGCTTGGTGGAGGCCTTTCCGCATCCTGTAGGGCCTTTTCGAGATTTTCTTTCTTTTGTGCTTCTTGCTCGAAACCTGGTGGAACACTTTCCATCTCGAAACTTGGTGGAATGCTTTCTTTCTCCTAGGGGAGGGTAATTTCTTCCCCTTGAAGTACTTAGGGCAGACCACTCCGTCGATGCTTCTGAAAGGTCCGAAAGCTGACTTGCAGGTCAGACAAGAGTGTCTGTACTCTCTCCAACACTTCTTTGTAATATTTGGTCCCTTTGAACACGTCGTCCCAAAGAGTCTCCTCATGTTCATAGGCTTTCATATTGCAATGTATCAAGTGTTTATTCACAAATTGATAAGGGTCATGCCACTTGTACTCAATATTTACCAATTTAATTTCTTCAAGTGCTTCTACTTCCACCCTAGAATGTCCCAAATTGAGTAATGAAAATTTCCCGATGTGCACAGGGAAGATGGGCCAGGACTTCTTTTGAGTTTCCTTTATCTCTATTCCAATACCGCCTTTTATTATTTGGTGTGCCACTTCCCTACACGCTAGTCTATCCGGAAGAAATTTTGGAAGCGCGTGAGGGGGAACTGAGCACCCATAAACCCTGATGTCGGAGAAGCTTTCTTCAATGAACCAATATGCTATTTGTTTGATGTTATTTGAAACTACATCAGAAATGCGAGGAGGGTCACAACCAAAAAAAAATTTATGCATGGGTATCACCACGAAATGGAAAATTTCGTAAAACAAATTTTTTGCATTTTCTTCCCACAGCTCAGAGTGATATTCGTGAATGGGTTCAGGTTAGGTTATGTTCCAACTCCAATTCATCAGGGGAAATGGAGTCATAAAACAAATTGTGTCCACAAGGTACGCTGACATGTAGAAGGCCACTGGTTGACCTTGGGCTCTTGCATCTCTGTAATCCAAAATCTCTTTGGCTAAATTATCAGATAAAATCTTGTCCCAGTTGAAACTATACCCTTCTGATGCTTCTTCTAGAAAGGGAACCCATTATGTGGGGAAATGATAGGGATTCTTTTTGCTGAAAAGTCTGCATAGCATCATGGCTACATAAACCATGTACTCATTCAAAGAGGTTGTGGCATAAATTCGGTGGGTATCGGCCCTAAATTTTGATGGACATATCCACCAACCTTTGATTAAATCAGGGTAGGTTTGGTCTGCCTCGGTGAATCCCTTTTTATGGAATTCAAATATAAATTCGGCATTGTAAATGAAATTAGGATTGGGTGAGAGTTTGTACATAAACTGGATATGTTCAGGTCTGAATGAGCCGATAATGGCTCCTTGATCATTTAAAATACTTCTCGTCGGAATATCAACTTTGTCCAAAGCCCAATTGACCATGTCATTGTACGACATGAGCCGTGGGTGTGTCGCAATTTTTTGAAGTTCTGATTCTGCTATGTCCCGAAGGTGATTCTCATAATCACTAGGGGAATTTTTCATCTCGCAGTCTAGATTTTCATAAATCTGTCTCCATGATTTAATGGAGTCGATAGCATGTGGTGTGGTGTTTGATACGACATCTCCCTCTGGGCTAGAAGTCTCAGTTGTATCTTCACTCTTCTTGGGTCCCTTCTTCAGTTCCATGACTCTGTATTGGAAAAAAACCTTGTCACAGAAGAGAGGTGTGAAATCTCGGATCTATTATCTTATTTCTGATAGAAAAGGTGAGAATAAGTTTCAAAACAAAGACCTCTAGTTTTCTTTTAACTCATTTTATGGTGAAAGTACTGACGTAGCTGTCAAGAATTTAATACCTTTAATGCGGAGAATATCTCTGAGATATGCATTTCACAGAAATCACAATCTATCTGTTATTAATGTGGCCGTATTTCGGCAATTCTAAAATCAACATTCAAAAAAACTTCTTTTGACGGAGGCCGAAAAGAAAGTACTTAAGAAGTTTAATTACCATTTAATGTATTTTTAAAATGAAGTTAGTACTCTTTAAAATTCAATATTGAATCGCGACTTCTCCTTTCGGGGTTTCAGGGATTGCGGTTACATGAGGTATGTCAACACCAAACCCCGAATCCCGAAATCACAATGAGAAATTTTGTAAACCTTAACTTCTGTATTGAGTCGGGACATCGCGTTTTGGGGATCGCGGTTACATGAGATATGTCAACACCAAACCCCGAATCCTAAAATCGCTGTGAGATTAGGTTTAAATTAATTAATTAGGATTAAGACTGACTTTCACTTCTTTCGGGAAATTGGAAATCGGGATTTCACGATTCAAAATGTATTGAAGAGATATTGTTCTGAGTAAACCCCGAATCCCGAAAGGTTAAAAATATGGTTACTTAACTCCTTTAGGGTTTTAAATTATTGTGATTTAAAGTACTTAACAGAACATGTGTCTAGACTTTAATAACATTTGAGTTTCTTGTCTTTAGTTATAACGAAGAAATGAAAACTTTTTGGGAGTTTGGTACCGGTCTTTTGGATTTATAGTGAGGATTATACCTTATGAAAAATCGAATCCCGAAAGAGAAAAAATTTAGTTTTAAAGGTGAAAATTTTCAAACCTATCTTCAACATAGGCTCCAATTGGGGACCTTGTCTCCTTGCGGGATGAGGAGGACAGGCAGACTTAGTGCCTTTTATTGGGTAAATGGGGTCAGTCATTTCGATTTGTGAGACATAGCTGCAAAAACTACTAAGGAGATAAACATCCCAACCTTAACTTTGGAAAATTTTCCAAACCAAAGCGTTCAACAATATCAAGATAGGATCACTTGGATTTCCCTTTCTAAAACTGACCTCAGACTTGTGCAAGATAATCAAAACAAGATTAGTGGTTCTACCAGTTTTTATTTGATCATATTTGCATCGAGAGACTCTTAGAGTATAATCTGGAATTCCATAATCTTAGAGTGTCATCTGGCCGAGAGAAGAAAAATACGAGAGTCTTTTGCAAATTGTGTATAATAGCCTTGTCTGTTATAGAGACATTGCTTCACTTCCAGCGGGCCTGTTCAGTACCCCGGTGAAGTTATCGGATTTTCCACATTGAATTTCCTTTCACCACTTCATTAATTTTAGCATTTAAATGTTGAGATGAGGGAAATCATATAATGAATTTCCTTTCATCATCTCTTTAAATCAGATGGGGGCAGTCGATAACTAATTTCCTTTCACCACCTCTTTATGTTAGATGGGGGCAATCGATAACGAATTTCCTTTCACCATATCTTTCTATACATATTTGTTATGAAGTGGGGGCAATCAATAAGTATGTAACATACTCAAGGATTTATTTTATTTTATTTTATTTGCGAAGGTCTGTTAACTTATTAAAAATCTCTGGATTGATCTACTTTTGGCCCTTAGACACTCTAACTTTATGGACAAACTCAGGGAAAATTTATTAACCCCCTTTTTTTATATATATTTGGGACTTCATTTGAGCGAAAACGATCTTTTTATTTCTGGTAGAAAAACTAAAATGGTTAAGATTAGCCCATACATACTTCTGGTTCAACCAAGGCTTAGGAAAAACAAAGGATTTTGCTTATCTTTGCTTTGAAAGTTAGTTTGAACATTTCTGAAATTAAGATGAGACTTAAAGGGAGAAAAACAAGACTTGGTGAAGAGTAAGCTTGATAGTGATCGAAGTGGAAAGGTGAGAGAACCTCGAAACATGGGAGTGCTAACGAACATTAATCATTTATTTATATAAAATTTTATTATTCTTATTATTATTT
Organism: Picea sitchensis; assembly: GCA_010110895.2. Lineage (NCBI taxonomy): Eukaryota > Viridiplantae > Streptophyta > Pinopsida > Pinales > Pinaceae > Picea > Picea sitchensis. The sequence continues at coordinate 256,596 of SNQJ01S0000649.1, forward strand.
TAAGTTTTTATATATATTATTATTATTATTATTATTATTTTATGTAAAAAATCAACAACTCGTTCACTTGTACCTCTTAGGATATTTTTAATTCATGTTCGTTGGTCAGAGTTCATACCTTAAAAGTTCAACGTCCTTACAACCAGAGGATTGTTTCCTGATTACCTTTTAGGCAAGTTATTATTAGGGTTATCCATGCAGATTACCCCTGTAGTATAATTGGTCTCTCAAGTTCGGACGCTTTTCCTATGAACAACTGATAACTGTCAGATGCACTCATACTAACTCTGAGAACTGCTAGATTTGTACTACTTTGCATTTGCGTCCTCTAAAAATCTTAGATACAAATTTTCTCTTATTATTTTTTTTAACGAAAGCAATGTTACTATAAAGAAAATGTGAAAACAAATCGGTATATACAATGAAAGTTTGAAAACATATTACTGCATGTAGTGTTTAATATATCACCCATTTACAGGGGCACTTAGAATATCTCCATTTAGATTTTCCAACGAAAAAACATTTTCTCCTTTTGAGGCTGAGACTCTATAAGGGTAGGACTAGATCGAGTCGAATTTGACGTGTTTTCCATCGTCTTCTCTTTTGTCTTCCCATTTTAATACCAGATCTCTAGGGAGGAAATCTCTATCTTTAGCCTTCTGATCAAACGAAGTCTTCATGTTATCCTGATATCTCTACAACTTTTTGTTAACTTCAATCCTATTTTGTTGAACTTTGACCAACTGGTTTGCTCTTCTAGTAATGTTGTTAGGTTCTTCGTTCGAATCTTGCCAAATTTTCATTACTAGCAGAGCAAGATTGATTGGTAAGCTAACATCAGTTCCATATACTATCTGAAAAGGGGACATTCCGACTGCCCTTTTGGTACTTATCCTATTAGCCCATAGAGCATATTTCAAATGAATATGCCACGCCTTCTTGTTGTCAGTCAATATTGTTTTTTATCATAGTTGTCAGACTTTTGTTAGATGATTTAGCTAAACTGTTGCCTTGTGGATAATAAGTTGTGGAGTGCCCTAATATGATGCTGAATTTTTGACAAAATCTTACCATAGCCATCGATTTGAATGCTTGTGCATTTTCGGTGACTATTTTTTGGGGATAGCCGAATCTGGATAAAATGTTTTCTTCCAGAAAGTTGATTACAACTGTGTCGGTTGCGTTTCTTGTGGGAATAGCTTCCACCCACTTGGTAAAATAGTCCGTTGCGGTTAGAATCCACCTATGTTGAGAGCTGGAATGTGGTTGAATCTCTCCGATAAAATCAAGACCCCACTGCTAAAAAGTGGCTTTGGTTTTAACTGGAATTAGAGGAAAAGATGACACTTTCTGTTTACCTATAAACAACTGACAGGGAACACAAGATCGGACTTTAGTATTTACATCTGTGAAAAGTTTGGGCCAGTAATATCCATCTCTTAAGATTTTATAAGCTATGGCTCGCCAAGCGTGATGTCCTCCACACACTCCCTCATGGAACTCAAATATAACCTTTTCGGTTTCGGTCTCGACCAAGAAGCTCAGCAAAAAACCCAAGGGATCCTTCCTAAATAGTTTTCCATCTATAATACAATATTTTATAGCATGCAACTTTAGTGTCCTAGATTTAGATGGGGTTAATTCACTGGGACATTGAAGGGTCAATAAATAAGAAACAATATCATGATACCATATTGAAGAAGAAAACATGTCTTCTATCTCAAATCGAGGAGTAGAGAAATCAAGTTCATTTATTTCTAGAGAACTCTCATCTTCTTGTCGCTGATTTATTCCAAGTGCCTGCAAGTTGGATTCGACCAAAAATTTAGCCAGACCTTGGCCTTTAATGAGTTTTTTTGGTTTGACTTCAATATTGAACTCCTGAATCTTAGCTAACCATCAGCCTATTCTCCCATCACTATCTGGATGAACCAGTATGTCTTTGACTAAGCTTGTAGGAACATAGGCTATGATCTTCGAATGTAATACATACGTTCTGAAAGCTTTGAGAGCCTTTACCATTGCGTAAGCTTGTTTTTCTAGTATATTATATTTCAACTCAACGTCTCTCATACTTTTACTGAAAAAAGAAATGGTTTGTTCGAATCCTTCTTCATTTTTCTGTAACAATACAGCCGCGATAGTGTGTTCGGAAGTGAAGGAAAAAATCAGAAATTCTTTTGTGTAATCAGGACTTTCTAAGACTGGTGCTTCATTGATAACTTTTTTGATTTGTTGAAAATATTCTCTGGATTCACTTATCCAATTCATCTCACTATTATTTTTCAACATATATGTGATCATCTTCACAATTTCAGCGAAGTTAGGGATAAATCTTCTCAAGGAATTTATTTTCCCTAGGAAGGATTGGATTTCTTTTACATTTCTAGGGATATTTATAGTATCTATAGCCTCAATTCTTTTAGGATCAATTTTGATTCTGTCCTTTGACACTACATGACCTAATAGCTTACCTTCTTGCATAGCGAAATGATATTTTTTGGGATTGAGGGACAAACCGAACTTACGACATTTCTCGAAAGTTTGCTTTAAGTGCACTAGATGTTCTATATCAGATTTTGAAAAAACGGCCAGATCATCAAGATAGATAACAACGAATTTATCTTTCTCACCCACAAAGACGATGTCCATGGCTCGCTAGAAGGTTTCCCCTGCGTTCATCAACCCGAAAGGCATTTTATCGTACATGAAGGTACCCCAAGGGGTAGTGAAAGATGTTTTTTCCTTATCATCATGGTGTACTGCGATCTGATTGTAACCTGAAAAACCATCAATCATTGACATTCTATTAGCTCCAACTACTCTCTCTAAAATGTGGTCCATCTTAGGCAATGTATAATTGTCTTTGAGGGATGATCGGTTCAGGTTTCTAAAATCGACACACAGTTTGATTTCACCATTTTTCTTTCTTACTGGGACTAAATTATCCACCCACTCGAAATATCTTAGTGGAACGATGATTTTAGCGTCCAAGAGTTATTTGACTTCCTTTTCAATTACTGGTAGTAGGATAGGGTTTATCTATCCAAGTTTCTGTTTAAAAGGCTTGACACCAGGTTTCAGAGGAATTTTATGTTCAATTATAGAAGCATCATAAGTTCTCAATTCGTCATAAGACCAAGTGAAAACATCTTTATACTTTCTAAGCAACTCAGCATATTTACTTTTGGTTTTTGGGGGCAAGTATTTGGATAGTTTCACCAACCGAGGGTTTTCTTTGGTACCTATGTCACAGTCCTCAACCTATTTAGGTTGGGGTTGTAAGATGGATCTTAAAGGGATATCGTCTTGATTAAACAAACTTTCCAAGGGAATTAGGCCCTTGGGGATCTGATTATTTTTTAGAACAAGCATACGATGATTTTTATTTCAAGGTTTTTTATTTTCATTCTCCTAGCAGCTTCCAACCCTAATACTAAGGCTTCATACTCGCATACGTTATTAGTGTGGTCCACATTCCACTGAAGTCTATAGGAAAAATGGATTATGAATCGATTATCAGGGGCCACAAGGAGTGCCCCTGCTCCGGCTCCTAGGTAAGATGAAGCGTCGTGAAAAAACATCTTCCACACACCAGTGCTATATACATTTTGTTTAATTTTTTCTTTTTCTGTTTTTTCTTCTGTACAACTTTCATCTATACCTAAAACAATATCATCGTCAATTGATAGAATACAATTACCTAGATCCTAATCAACAATATATACATGGTGATTATTCGGGTTGCTTGGATCACTTACCATGAACACTAACCTGGTCTCTCTGTACAGGCGTGTGAACTTTCCTCCAAAAACTGGGATCGTAGCATATGTCATGTCAAGATGTAGGGAGCCCCCAAGCTTGGAACCCCAGGCTCCAGATAACAACATACCATATTTCGGAGGGATATCGACGACCACTATGTCCAGGAGAATGCTTTTCGCTGGTATTTGAGCCAGACTTACCACCAAGTCTTTAATCATGCCTATACATTTAACTTTTTTAGAATCGAAAGAATATAAATCTCCATAAGGCCTAGTAATTTTGAGACCCAATTTATCCATAATGGATTTAGGCATTACGTTGTGGGATGCTCCAGAATCAAGCATACAGTTATGAAGTAGTTGGTCGAACAAGGTTAATGTGATATAGAAGGGAGCAACAGTGTCTTTGGCGCCTTCGAAGTGAGGGCCAAAAACTATGTTCGGCTTGTCATCTTCTAAGTTAATGATGTTGGCTTGGCTTTCATCTTCCGAAAAACTAATCAATTTGGCAATTTGTTTTCTATACGTTGAATTTTTTTCCAGCTTGACAAGAGGTATGGGGATCTTGATTTTATTGATTTCGTTTTTTAGATTGAAATTTCCCACAATTTTGTCATTCTCAACGTTTTGGGCTTCGACTCCCTTCTTATCGTCTTTATTTTGTGGTGAAGATTTTGTTTCGGTTGCAAGAACTTTCTCTTTCATTGTTTTGACTATGAGTGTTTCAACTACCTTAGTCTTGGTAGGTTGTGTGTCTGTTTGGTCGGTTTTTACAATCTGTTTTTCAACATCTTTTGAAACTATCTCGTTTGTCTCACTCCTCAATAAGATATTTTTCTTTTGGGTGATTGTAACACTTTTGTTTCTAGGCCTTAGATTGTACTTATGTTGAAGATCGACCATTATACAATCGACAATACCCTGGTAGGTCAAAACTTCAGAAGTACTATCGTTTAGGTCATTTTTCGAACTATTTTCTTTATTTAAGAATTTTTCATAATCTTGTCTTGATAAATAGGGTTGTGGCTCGTCATCACCCAGATTGTTTATATCTTCCNTACCCTGGTAGGTCAAAACTTCAGAAGTACTATCGTTTAGGTCATTTTTCGAACTATTTTCTTTATTTAAGAATTTTTCATAATCTTGTCTTGATAAATAGGGTTGTGGCTCGTCATCACCCAGATTGTTTATATCTTCCTCTAATTCCTCAAAATATTCTAAGTCTTCTTCTCCAATGAAGTTTTCACTCTTGAAGGGGGTTGGGATTTTATGATCCTCATTCTTAATCTGTCTTTGTGGGACTTGAGGATTGGGATTCCTTTTGAAATCCTTTCTGGGAAAATGGTCGTTTTTAGCTTCCTCTAATTCCATTTTCGAAATCTTATTGGACACTTCTTTAATTATCCTAGCCATGTCATCCATTTTGTTTCCTGAAGATCTTCTCGACCCTGAAGATCCTCCTTGTTCTCTGAATCTTCTCATTTCTTTGTTCCCAACCTCCGTTTTGGATTTTAGCTTTCCTGAAGCCATCATGTTGGATTCGATTTCTAGGGCATCATCTTGCATCTTGGTGAGGTCTATTGATCTCCTCTCTCTTAATAGTAAGGCGAAATCGGGGTCAAAAGATCCAGCAAAAGTTAATTTTGCTGCGGGCTGAGAAGGTTTGACCTCGATAGGAATTTTATTGTACAATTTATTAAATCTTTGGGTGAATTCGAGAACTGATTCCGAATTTTTCTTTCTAAGAGCCCCGAACTCCGTTAGATAATAGAGGTGATCTTTTCTTTCACCCCATTGCTTTATGAAATCACTTTCGAGTTCATAGTATGACCTTAAAGATCCCGCTGCTAAAACTCTGAACTAGGTTATGACATGCCCTTCAAAAGTTTGTACTAAAAGTATGGAGTAGACATCTTTGTGTTCAAGTCCTAGGATATCGACGAATTGTTCAAAGAAATTGATGTGCTCTTGTGCGGTTAAATCACCTTCCCCTATAAATTTTGGGAGATTTTTCATGTAATTCTCTGGAAGGTCATGGAGGGGAACTGGGAGGACAAGAGGGGCATACCCGTCAGCCACTTTAGCAAAAATTCCAGGGAGCGGTACTTGGCCTCCTGCGGCACCACCTACAACACCACCTCTAGCCCCCTCACCTCCGTGTGCAGCCATTGATAGATTTGAGATTGAAACTGGGGTTGTACTTGAATGTGACAGAAAGGTTGTGGAAAACTGATTGTCAAGGCAAAGGAAACTAGAAAAAGAAGGCTCAAGATGAAGAGAACTTGTTTCTCCAGGCTTGTAAGATGAATATATCAAATAATTGATGGGGGTTAAATCAGGATACACATAACATTCATCGAAGTGTTTGATAGTAGGAGTGTGGACTTCGGGAAAAGAGCATGTATCGATTGACAAGGGGAGGGAGAGGGATGTCTCAAGTGTTCCTGTAACTTTCAACTGTGAAGAATTTGGTCGACAGATGACGTGTGTCAGTGAAATGATTTGTCTGAGAGATCTTCTTGATTTTAATTTTTTTTTTTCAGATCAAAAACTAGCGAGGTCTGCTTGTCGTCTGCATTCTTTCGGGTGTTCTTTCGGCTAGAAGTCAGTTTAAAAAACATGGATTCGCCAAGTGAAAGATAAAAGTAGCCTTATAAGGTTTTTTCGATATTTGTTCACTATCAAAGAAAGAAAGTGTCAATGTCGTTCTTCCCAGGGAAAAGATTCATTTCTTCATTCCCCGACATCGACGCAAAAAAGATGTTGTTCCTGATTTTATACTTTAAGTCTCTAAAGTATACCGTCAAGGCATCCAAAAGGGGTAGATATAATTAATCGGTAAAAAGAAAAAGTTTAAAAGGAAACTGAGATCACAGTTGATTCCTTAATTGTCTTTGTCTAGCTTCCCATTGTTCTTGAATGCTAATATCCCTTTCAATTGCAGCCCATGATCTTTCAATTTCTACATGTGTATTTGTTGTTTGTGAGATGGTATTGAATAGGGTTAATGCAATTCTTGTTTGATCTGATAGACCGGGTTCTATATTGGGCTGTCTGGTAACTTGAACTGTCATGAATGCTGAGGGTTTCCTTTTTATAAATCAAGAATATTTTTGAGGGTCGCAAATTCCTAGTTCAAAATTATAAAAATAGAACTTCTGAATTATGAATTAATAGTATAACAGAAATAAAGGCCTTTTCTAGTATCCGAGTCAAATTTTAAAGGAGACAGTGAACAGAATGAAGAAAAAGGAAACATGTAGTTTCTTAACAACAATGAGGCATCAATTTAAGAAGAATCTCATTTTAAGTTAATATAAGAAAAGGGATGATAACTCTGCAGAAGCATACAGTTTCAGAGTCCTAAAATGTTTATAGGTATTATATCTGCTGAAAGCCGATACAGAGGAAAAACTGCAAATGATTAGATAATCTGACTTTTTCAATCACTATAACAAAAATTACCATATGAAACACTTCAAACGAAAGTATGAAATGAAAATAGAATGACAGAGAAACACATAACTCAGGCTTGACCAAATCTGGAATCTTCAATCTATATTGTATTATTTCAGGCAAAATGAAGTTATCTCTTTACAATTTCCTCCAGAAAAAAGCCTTTTCTTAGTCTTGAAAAATTACATTTATACAAAACCACCAATCTTAGGATGGTTGGTGAGTTCCTAATTCTTAGAGACTAACTATTTGTTAAAAAGTAGATCCAAAACCGTTTTCATGATCTTCTTCATTTTTTCCATTTTCTGGGAAGTGAACCCTTCCAAATAATACTTTTACTTTGTTGATGACCCTCCTTTTGATTCGATACATTTAATACATTTCTCCAAGAACTGTGTAAAATTTCTGGGGGGTTCTGGAAACTCTCTTGCCTTGAATAGATAAACCTTTCTCTGAATCTTAGAAAGGCAATCATCCACTCCTTTATCTGTAAACTTTATTGAGTGCAACTTTAAATTTGGCTCAACTAACAACCTGTCCACTAGGGTGACATCAATTTTTCTTAGTTGTGAAATTTCCATTTGGATTTCACTCAAATCTTCCCTAAAATTTAATTGATGTCTTACAATATTGATCTGTCCCAAAAGTCCTGTACACTGGCCTTTTCCAATATTTAATGACCCTTTGTCTAGAAGATCAAAAACTTTTTCATAGTCATCTCTGATTTCTTTGGCTATTCTTTTGCTTTCAGTTATGTTGGCTTCCCATATCTTGAGCAGGATGTTGACTCTGATTTTCTCTGTGGATGATACTTTCATAGTTTCGTATACCTCTTCACCTATCGAATATACAATTTCCTTTTAGAGAGTAATCCTCACTGCTTTGGCTTCTTTTTCTCTTAGGATGATATTTTCAAAGGCATTATCTACTTCTTGAAATTAATTCTAAATAATTTCTATCTTGGAAATCAATTTTTACTGTTCAATTTCTATTTGTGAATGCACTTCCAGTGACTGGGCCTAGAAATCTTTTAAGTCTATAATATGATATTCCATTGATATTAATCTAGCCTGCAATTGTTCTGCATGCTCCTTTTTCTGAGTAATCTGTAGTTGATTTGTTTGTATTTCCTGGCTCATTTCGTCCAAACTCGTTTTGAGTGATTGAACCTATAACCTTTCGGCAACCCTTGTCTGCTCCAAACTTTTACTCATTTCTTCTCTAATGCTCTCCTCAACATTATTTAATTTCTCTCGCAATTGTGCTATGATTTTATCACTCTTCTTTATCCTTGTTATGATTTTTCCCACGGTAAAAAAGTTTGTTGTTGCCATGGCTCCCATGGAACCTGCTACCTCTATAGAAAAATATTCTTCCTCCAAATCGTGTCTGTCTATCAGGACTGTATTCTTTTTAACCATGTTCCCCTCCCTATAATGCATCTCTTGTTTCAGGATGACCTTCCTTTTTCTACTGAAAAAATAATCGGAAGGAGGAATCTTATCTATGGGAATGGAGGTAAGGTCATCAACAAAAAGAGCTCCCATCTGTGGCAGTCCAAAAGTGGACTGTAAGGGAGTTAAGGAGGCTATGGGACTCCCTTGCTACATAGATCCTTTCCCTCCTGCCGCCTTATGTGTGTTGACATTAACCTTTGGTGATGAAGTGGGAGTAGCCTTACCAGACTTGGGAGGTCTCCCTGACCTTTTCTCTGCTTTGGTCTTTTTTCTTGGTGGAGGCCTTTCCACATCCTGTAGGTCCTTTTCGGGATTTTCCTTCTTTTGTGCTTCTTGCCTGAAACCTGGTGGAACGCTTTCCTGCTCGAAACCTTGTGGAACGCTTTCTTGCTCCTAGGGAAGGGTAATTTCTACCCCTTGAAGTACTTGGGGCAGACCACTCCATCGATGCTTCTAAAAGGTTTGAAAGATGACTTGCAGGTCAGACGAGAGTGTCTATACTCTTTCCAACACTTCTTTGTAATATTTGGTCCCTTTGAACACGTCATCCCAAAGAGACTCCTCATGTTCATAGGCTTTCATATTGCAGTGTATCAAGTGTTTATTCACAAATTGATAAGGGTCATGCCTCTTGTACTAAATATTTATGATCCAAGTGGATATTGGTGGCCAACCGACTATTCCACTTGGACCCACACCATTGTTTCTTTCAATTTTTCAGTTTCCTTAATTGTAGCACAATTTACTATTTTTAGTAGTTCTTCGGGTTCTGAACTTCCGGAGCTGTTTTGAGGCCCTAAATGACGTTTTTGGGGCATGAATGTTGCGGTGAATATCAGCCCATTTTGAACTAGATATTCATTGTCAGCAGTCTAGTCCTAGGAAATATCTTTCTAACGATGTATCATGTGCGTCAAATGGACATAGTATGCCAAACTTACGACCCCGGGAAATTGATGTACCAATTTACCCCAATGGGGCCCATATTCTGGCTTTTCATCTCATAGGGTTAGGTTTTTGGATGGGGTTTTCCATTGTTTCTCAATAATATATAGGCCTTCGAGCCTCATTGTAACAAAGAGTTCAGAGGCCAGTAGCCGCCACATCTCTTCTCAAAGATAAGCTACCAACGCCCTACCTAGTTTATTTCCATTCTGCCTGTAAGCATTTTTCAATCATTTGTTATTAATGAAATGAAGTCTTATTTCCACTGCATCTCTGTGTTTATGTGTATTTTTGTATTTCATTGTGTTCCTACATAAATCTGGATCAGTGGTATCAGAGCAGTCTACTCGTTCTCGATCTTTCTTTTCATGTCCCCAACAAGGTCGGGGTATAAGGAGTTGGGGCTCGATCTGGTTGAACCTTTGCAAGATCAGCCTCGCAAACCCCGACGATTTCCCTGGGGGAAAAAAATAAATATGAGGGAGTAGGGGATCCTATCAAAATGGTTCTCGAGGAGGCCCTCGAGAAACAAAGGAACGCGATGATGGACAACTTTGCCCAAATTCTTCAACGGATTCCCACTAGCAGCGCATCGACATCCAAGAACCACTCTGGAGGCACCACTCCTTTTAAGGTACAAGTAAAATTTGACATTCCCATAATTGAGGGCCAAATAAATGCAGATGTTGTAGATAGATGGTTGAATCTGTTAGAAGGATATTTCTCGGTTCATGAATTTTCCGACGGAGAAAGGATTATTTTCGCACTCCTCAAATCTACCCCCCATGTCAAGGACTGGTGGGAAACCTACTCGGAGAAAAAGGGTGAGGGGGAACCCTCTCTGTTCTCGGCCACACCCACCTGGAATTCTTTCTGAGATGCCATCAAGGAACAATATTATCCCATGGGGAGCTATGAGGACAAATACATACAATGGACTATGCTGCAGCAGCAAAGGGACCAAGATGTGCATGAGGTGACGAATCTATTTCATACCCTATGCAAAATGTTGGGTATCAAAGATTCATAGAAACATTTGGTGTTAAAGTACCATAGTTATTTTCATAGATACATTCAAGAGGAAATGGAGTTCCTCAACATCTCCTTGCTTGGTGTGGCATATCGATATGCTGCCAAGATTTAGCAGAAGTTCAAACAGAAAAAGTGAGACTTTGGGTCTGCAAATCAGAAGCAAGGGAAAGGTACCCCCAAACTGCAGAACAAAGGACTAAGCCATGGCGGGGAATCCCAGGACAACCCGCCAAAGCCACAAGCAAAGAACAACACCATGAAGCCAAAAGACACGGGGAAGTGGTGTGAGTTCCATAAGATCTCCACTCACAACACAAGTGAGGGTCGAGCCAAGCAGTCATTGGTAGCCGAGTTGAAGGCTTCTGAATAGGATGCATGCTCCGACTCTAAATCAGAACCCGATAAGGGGAATGATAGGGGGAAGTAGATTATCGATGCAGAGCCCAATTCCACTGTTTCCACCATGAAGATCCAGAAGGAGGATGTTAAGGTCCTAACTCGCACATAGGTAGATCAATGTATTCGGATGTAATAAAGGTCAATATTAATAAGGCCTTTCAATAAAATAGAATAAGGTGGATGTAAGAATACCTAATAGAATCTTTTGCTTATAGAAGGATCTTCCTCTAGATGCTTCTCTTAATAGACATATTTAGTATAAATAAGGGTCGAGGGTATGAGAACCCTAGCTTGGAGATTATTGTAACAAAGCGTTGCTTGATTGGAGGTTGCCCCCCTCGAATAGGCCTGTGAACATTGCTTTCTAAATCAAAGTGCTATTTCTATTGCTATTGTTATATCATTTCTGTGTATTGTGAAGATTATGCTGGATATTTTACTGTTATTTTCCATTTCTAGCATTTTATTTCTGTTCTGCATATTTTATATATCTGGTATCTTGCAAGTGGTATCAGAGCACTTTCCTTGGCAGAAATTGTGGGTATTTTTTTTTCCAGGGTAGACACATATTCCGACGTCTTTAAGCCACAAATATCTGTCGTTATGCGCATAAACCCGTGGTTGATGGATTCATACATGCAGGAAATACAAGTGGTTCTTAAGCACACATCTGTTGGCCACCCTTGTAACCCCTGTTGGTACCCCTTTGAGTGGTAGCGCCTCAGAAAACACATGTGTACGGATCGGCCTAGATTTCCTGAAGCCCTCTTTAGATAAACGTATCGGCCACCAGACTGCTATAGTGTCACCGAGAACAGCACTCGGGAAGATACTCTCTATTACCTGGGTAGTTGGGTAGTACAGCTAAGGGTACGATCTATCCTCCTTAGTTAGTGCCCTAAGATATTGGACCGAGTACAACTGTTGGACCCCGCACGTATATCAGAGAGCTATAGCACAGGGAAAACCCTTGTCTGTAGAACCCTTGAATACCTAACCCTTGGGGAACATAAAGATAAACATAAACAAATTAAACCAGCGAGATCTATTGTCGCGCATCTGTGTTCGGGTTGCTATGTAAATCCACATTTCTCTCTGGTTCAGAATTTGGGGATTTCAGCACTACAGCATTCTTTAGACCAAAGTATAACCCCGCAGCTGTAAAAAAAACAAAAGTCTGGAAAAAATTTCACCATTATTTGAGACTTATTCAATTAGATTCATCTCTTCTCCCTTATCACATTCATCCATATCATTTTTCTACAAAAAAAGTATGACCCCACCCGGTCCCTTTGCAGTACACCCATCCTCATGGCCCATACCCATTGCCAAGAACTAGAGTCTCGCTTCAACACCCTGCAATATGGTTTCCTCGAGACCCAACAAGAAGTGCAACAACTCAGTGCTACTATTGCCTCCCATGATGCATCCATAAATGTAGTCGTGCAGTCCCCAATGGAGGAAGTCAAACACGAACTGACCACCCAGCTTGAATCTATCTTTGCATCACTCTGCACCAAACTCAAGATCCCTACTGATGACTCTTTTCCTGATGCACATAAAAAGACTGAGGGTGAAACCTCTTCCCATTCCTTTCAACCCCATCACTTTCAATGGGACATACGCCTTCGATGGGTGGATGTAACCAAATTTGATGGCTTGGACCCCAGTGGTTAGGTCACCCAAATGGAACATTATTTCTCTCTCTACAACATTACAGATGACTTGGCCAAACTCCGATATGGTGTTCTCCATCTAGATCAAGAA